>JAOEHY010040718.1:0-19337 GCA_025447955.1 Psilopsiagon aurifrons
GGAAGGGGGAAGGAAAGAAAAAGACAATTTTAACAACATATACAAATCTCACTTTTCAAAGCTTTCCTTTTTATTCTTGTTTCTGGACTCCACTACTCCCTGTACTCCCATAATCTAGACCTTCCTGCTGGCATATACACTGTGTAGGTCCAAGATGACTTTTTAGAGCCATTTTGAGCAAAGCACACACTCTTATCCAGTCAAACATTTTAAGCCTGCGCAGTTACACAGTCTGGGTAGGGACAATATAACCTATTGACAAACTGCAGCCTGGGGCAGTACTTTGCTTAGTGAAATTGTGACCACACCTCTTTAAATAAGAGCAATGATTTACTCAAATGACCGTCTCATATTTGGCACTTCATGTCTGTAGAATATTCTGATATATAATGTCGCACAATGCTACACACGACATGTTTTCTATTAAAACTTTCAAGTAACAAGCATTGGATACAACACAGAAAAATGGCCAAAGCAGTAATGAACTACCTTAGGTGAAAATTACCCAAGAAGGGAATGCAATGATTCATGATTTTGTATGCAGTTTCACTAACTGTTATATGTAGAGTTGCGGGCAGCATGTTTACCAGTATGCACAAGGCATAAAGTGAAACCAAACCTGGATGAGCTTTTTCACCAGTCCTGAAACAACAAAGCCTCATTTCCTAAACAGTTGTGCCCTCAGCACACATAAAACAGGTCGTGTTCAGTTTCCCTGCCTCCCAACACTTTCTGCTCCTTTCTGCCAGTATTCCCAGATCTCCTCCTTGTGCCAAACTACTATCCAGGCAAGCAGAGTGTATTTTGTGTCTGGCTTTCAGGTAATAACTAAACCTAGCAACTATGTGTGTGTTTAACCAGCAGCTAGCAGCTTAGATGAGGTAACTCCTGAATAAAAGGTAAGGGCTCCATCTCTGTCAATAGGAACAGAAATTCTGGTTTTCACAAGATTTACAAATATATTCTCATCTTTTAACGTACAGATTTAACTGGATTTGTTGCAAAGCCATCTCTCAGGTTCAGTTGTTATTGGGAAGGAAGGCAATGGAGGAATGCCTCCTCACGATGTATTACCATATAAAACTACTCTAAAATGCTGAGGGCTTGCCCTAATATTTGCCCTAAGACTTCTGACTGCTCTTGGTTTGAAACGGATGGAAGAAAGTTCAGGGACAGTTGTGAAAGTGGCATGATTACAATCCATTATTTGTCAATTTGTATTTACTGGCAGTTTTTTCTATACCATAAGCTGCAACTGCAGTTGTTAGTAACTGGATTTTATTATTTCTCTATCTTAGAAGAAAGGCCAAGATGTGAAAGGCTAGAGCCAAATAAGCCTTGTGCTGCTGCAGGCAGGGCTCACTCAGATCACAGTAAGGCAGACTCACTCAGTGATTTGAAAAGTTTTAAAATACCAGCTGTTCATGTTTCCTCAACTGTTCCATAAATGTGGAGCTGTAGAAAACCCCGGTCCTGTTGGGGCATATGGCTTAGCAATGTACATTTATTGATGGGCAGTTCAAAATAAAATGAGGTTACACCAGTACCCCAGAGGAGAAGTACTTGGGAGTACTGGTGGATGAAAGATTGGATATGACCCAGCTATGTGTGCTGACAGCCCAGAATGCCAATTGTACTTTGGGCTGCATCAAAAGGTGTGTGGCCAGCAGGTTGAGGGAGGTGATTTTCCCTCTTTACTCTGCACTGGTGAGACCCCACCTGGAGTACTGCATTCAGCTCTGGGGTCCTCAGCACAAGAAAAGACATGGACCTGCTGGAGAGGGTCCAGAGGAGAGCCACAAAAATGATCAAGAGGGCTGGGGCACCTCTCCCATGGAGAAAGATGGAGAGAGTTGGGGTTGTTCAATCTGGATAAGACTCCAGGCAGACTTTATTGTGGAATTTCAGTTCTTAAAAGGGGCACATACGAAAGATAGGGAGACTTTTTCGCAGCGCCTGTCGCAACAGGACGAGGGGTAATGGTTTTAAACTAAAAGAGGGGAGATTCAGGCTGGATACAAGAAAATTTTTAACAACTAGTGTGGTAAAATACTGGCACAGGTTCCCCAGAGCAGTGTAGATGCATCCTCCCTGGAGACATTCAAGGCCAGGCTGGACGTGGCTCTAGGCAACCTGATCAAGTGGAAGAGGGGGTTGGACTAGATAACGTTTGAAGGTCCCTTCCAAACTAAACTATTCTAGGGTGACAACATTACATCACAAAATGCAGTCAATATTATGGTTACAAATTTTACCCTTGAAATACAATTTTCTGTTAAAACCACTGTCCATGACTTGTAACATTTCACTTTGCCAAGACAAAACTTGGATGAGCTGTACATTACTGGAATGGCTTCAAAACCATGCGCAGGCAGAAATTATTTATAACTGTCTGTTGTTAGCAGCTAAAATAAAACTCTCCTGCTACACAGTGTTCCGACACTGCACAGAACTGGCATACAGCTCCCCTCAACAGGACTATGACCTCCAAAACAACAGCATGCAACTTTATGCCTACTGTGAACCAGTAACACAGACCTACTGGCTTTCCTAGAGCTTTACTGAAAGCTAAAAATAATACATTTCACTGAAGTACTTCCACTTAAACAAGCAGGACTACTTGTAAGCATCAATCCCAGCACACAAGCAGGGGTGGGAAGGAAGGCTGGTTATTAAACTGATTGGTTACTCAACTGAACACTGGAAGTCTGGCATAATGCTTAAATATTTGTTTTACGTCACTGGAATTCTATTAAAACACACATTTTCACATGATAAATCACAGTAAGTCACATCGCTGAAAGTTAACACTTCACAGAATGGAAAAGTTTTTCTTGGCTTTTTTCAGTAGAGTAGCTGTAAGTGCCTCTTTGTAACATCAGGTTACACACCATTTTCACCACATACAAATAAAGGCCCACCTTTTTTATTTTCAGTCCTGTCTGGCTTTTAGTTCACCACTAGCTATATTTCCCCATCCCATGCCCCCAGCTCCTTTCTCTGACAGGTCATGTGGCTGGAGAGCCAGGGTAGTGCCTCAGGCCTCAGAAGCTGACCAGTCTCAGCTGTGTGACAGCCAGACAGGTGAAGGAACTGCCCTTAATTCCTCCAGCAGATACTCATTAGGTTTCTCTGCTCAGCATTTTAGCCTTCAACTGCAAAAAGCCTGTTATGCATTTGTAAAAGATACCTCCATTAATGCTAAGTATGCAGTTTTATTGTTTATATAAGAGTGAAACTAAACACTTTCCCCTGTGCCTAAAGCATGACTTTGGCAATTTACTGACCCATTACACCATCTTGTCCGTGCTCCAACAAGGAAGTTTATTATGAAGGCTATGTGTCCAGACAGTACCACTGGTTTGCTGCAAGAGGCAGGCTGGCAGGGCAGATTTATTCTTCACTGCATCTTCTTAGGTCTGTGAGTTGACACACTGGCGTGCTCATAAAATTAGGACTCAAAGCAAGACCCATTTCCTCTCATTTAAACACATACAGTAACTCAAAACCGGTGAAGAAATCAAAATACGGACACACAGTACAAACACAGTCTTCTACAGACCAATAGACAACAGTGAAAGATACATGGACTCGGGTGGTTCTCCCAGTTCAGAAAAGAACCATATCCTTAACTGCTGATATGTACTCCATTCTAAGTACTCAGCTGAATGTGAAGTACTTTTATATTTTCCAGAAAAAGAATGCTGAGGTGTTTTGTTTGGTTTTGTTTTTTGGGTTTTTTTGGTTTTTTGTTGTTTTGTTTTTTTTTTTTTTAATAAATAAATGCTCCAAAAATACAGCCAGTGGGGATCCTGTTGCCTCTGGAACAAAAACACATATAAACACTTCAGCCATTAGAGTTCCTCATATTCATTTTTTTGGCCAATCTGAACCATATAAAACCATGAAATTGTTCTGTGCAGGACAGATGTACCAGTTCAAGAGAAAATATCCATTCAGGAAGTGATTAGTTTCATGCTTTTATTAAATAAAGATAAATTTAATAACACACTTTTTTAAAATAAATTATTGCCTGATCCTGCATTAACTTCTTGACAGTAACAGGACACACCACCTTACATTGCAAATCTGAACTGCAAACTGGCAAGATTGTCACAAGTCCTATTTTCCTCACAACAGCTGTAGAAACCTAAGAATTTAATTTCTGCATTCATTAGCCAGCTCCTTCTCCCTCTTTTACACTGTTATTCATTCTATTTTTCTCCTCCTAGACATTACCTCTCAAACTTAATAATCCAACACTTACTTGCAAAAAGTCATTTAATTAAGGAGTGAATCTATGCTAAACATTCTGCATTGCACACAAGTCTGTGAACTGCAGTTTCGGGAACAGTTTGTTGATTGTAAATGAAACTTACATTCTGAAGACAATGAAAATCCCATGTACTCAGCCTCCCTGGGAAAAAAACCCTGCAGCATCTGAAATATTTTTAATGGATTTACCAGTGAATATTCCACTCTCAGATACACCATTACCATTTTTTCCCTTTATTTCTTTACATACTGTCATTACCTAAAACCTCATAGATTTATTAATCTTCAAAAATAACTTAGCCATTTTTAAAACCTGCGGGTTTTTTTTTGCTTTTTACTTGCAGTATCTACATAGTATCAATACAAAAATTTTAAATTACAGTTTCAACTGAGATCCCATCTCAAATCCGGTTCTAAACTGCTTATTAAAGAGGGATGGCATTATAAACAAATCCATCTGCTGTGATACCACTGTTCTCCACATTCATTACAAATAACGTAAGTCAACATTTGGTCATCTGGATTTGTGTTTCTCACCCAACCTGGAAGAAAGAGAGCTCCTCTGGTGATCACAGTGACTGTGCAATCAAATTTTTCACAACGCCTACACTTTATTTTGTTTGTCTGTGTGCCATTAATAACTTGGGGGAGCTGATGTTCCTGAACAAACGATTTAGTGTAGAGAGCCCTCAGCTGTTTCAGTTCATCACTGGCCATTTCCATCACTGTCATCTCAGCAAAAGCCTTTGGACTCAAAGTCCCTGAAAAAAGGTTATGTTTTAAGTGGCAGCTTTTAGGGTTCTTCAGGTTAGCAATTTTGCTTCTGATGCAATTTTTATACTTTTTCTCATTTTTAGCATGAAGATCAAAAATACATTTTTCAATTTCTTTAGCTAGCTCTAGCCATTTATCAGTTTCTTCTTTGCCTTTGACAGAACCAGTCAAAGATTTATAAAGAAGATCCGTACATTTACACCTCAGAGCTCTCACTGGATCCCGCTGCAGGCTTGCTTGGTTAAGAAGAGGTTTAGAATCTTCATTACTAGTGTGATGTTCCTCAAAAGAAGAAAGCTGATTCATGCTGCCTTCTGCCTCATTATGTACTACATTTTTAACAGTTTCTGATGGGATCAACATTTTAGAACTAGTAGCATCTAATGCCTCCTGCTGACATGGTCCTTCAGATAGTGATTGTTCTCTAGGAATCACACTAAGGCATTCAGTTTCCTTTTTCACACACACAACATCTGACTTTTTAACTTGGATAGATTCAACACTGTTATTCTTGTAAAGTGCTTTCCACCTTGACAGTAACTGCTTTGCTTTCTTTTTTAACTCTGCGGAAGGGCAGCTCTTGAGTACTCTGTATACAGCCCTGGCAACTCCTGTCCCCTGAAGATACTCTGTAGTCATATCAACATCTTCAAGTTCTTTAAGATGATATTCAATATCTTGGAAAGTGTTCTCAGACAGTAGTTTTTCAATACAATGCGCTCTGTGTACAATGTTTTTCTGGTCAGACATTTTGAAACCTGAAAGCAAAAAAATGTTTATTGTATTTATTGCAATTATGACATGAATTAATTTTCTGTATATTCTCACAAGGTTTTCTTTTTATTGTATTATATTTTACACTATTTTACTGTTTTTTTTCAGCTTTTATTTTAAATGGTGTAGTTAGTAGAGCAAATGCAAAATGCAGAGAAGCCTGGGTCCTGGAAAAATGCAAGTGGGTATGGGTAGTCTAGCTTGTGCAAGAAGAATACTGGCAAAAAAGAAAGCCTACAGGGACTTTTGCTATAGTAGGGTTAACAACTTGAAAGTAGGGTATGACACTAATATTTAAGGAAAAGAACATGGTCTCGCCAAAACAGTCTTGCATGAACACCACAACACATGTTCTCAGGGAGATTCTCAACCACTGCAAAGTAGATTAATACATAACCACTATGCTGTATGAGATTATAGGTAGACTTCACAGTGTTTATGCATTAGTAGACTCTGGTACCATTTGACTAGCCAGCAGTAGCTAGTTCTGAAATTCAGCATTTTTCACCAAATGCACACCAGATGATCACCTGATGATGTTCAAAATTAGACACTGCTATCAAATTCAAGACCCACCTGGACACATTCCTATGTAACCTGTTCAAGGTGGCCCTGCCTTTGCAGCAGGATTGGACTAGATGATCTCCAAAGGTCCCTTCCAATCCAAACCATTCTATGATTCTACAATACGCTTTCCAAAACCTAAAAAGGAGGCTTTATAGGCAATGGATCTCCCCTTCCACACACATACAGAGAAACAAAAAAATATCAGTAGGGTTTTTAAAGTATTGGTGCCAACAAATTAAATTTAATAAAAATGCTGGTTTTGGAAGTTTTGTTTTTCTATTACAGCAATTTAAAGTCTATTAATAGCCACCTCTGGGACCCTCTGCTGGAACAGGTGTGTGAACAGCATAATGATCTCACACTGTTGAATACATTCTGTAATAGGTTCCTAGTAATCTCCGAAGGCAGATTTGTAGGTAAAGACCACACCACACTAATTTAATCTGAAAGTTGCAATACAGAAGTTTGCTGCAAGACTCCAAACCCAAGGAGATCACTGCTGCCATCCTTCCAGAATGCATACGCAAAGTCACCCTCATCAGACAAACTGACTTATGTCTCAACTCATTTTTCAGTTTTAAAGCATCTGGCTACAAATGAACTCAGTACAAGTTGCAATGATACAGAATAATAAAAAATCAAAGTGGATCCAAAGCCTCCGCATTGTTAGGTGCTTTTCTGGTTGCTGTTTTTTTGGGGGCTGTGTGTTTGGGTAGTTTTTGTTTTTTAAATCAGTCATTCCTGCAATACACGGTAACTTACCAAGGTTTTTTCAAATCTTTACAATAAATGCTGAGATGTTTGGCTATTTGTGGTTTTGTTTGGAATAAAATCTGCAAGTTTCTGCTTGGTTTCTTGTAACAAACCCTTCAGTTCAAATCAAATATATAGGTTTTGGCATTAGAAGACTAAGAGAACAATGTGTAGCACAGCTATGTTTTCCACAGATTTGTTTGGTATTGCCACAGTATGTTGTTGCCTGTACAGAGAATCATTGATATCTGCAGAAATTACATATATTCATTCATAATGACCCAAAAAACATACAGAGTTAGAAAGCTTAAGAAACCTTGCACACTCACATTGTTTAGTATTAGCTTCTACGGCAGACAGATGAGATACTGGGAACTGGGATTTTTTGTTCTGTGGGTTTTTTTTCGCTTGGGTTTTGGTTGGTTGGTTGGGTTATTTTCATTTCAGGCTTTTTCCTCAAACCTCTGTTACTTCGAAAGAATAAAATTCAACAGCTAACGTGGGCATGGTATCTGACTAAAAACCACTGACATAAATTAATTTTTCAAGCACCTAGTGGAGATGCCACAGTTTTCAGGCCTTTTGACAAACTTTTATATATCACCATAACTTGGTATCAGGCATTTCTTCAATTACTATGCAGTAAGTAGCTGAGCACAGTTTACTGGGAGCTGCAAAATGAAGGTTTGGGGCTACTCTGAAACACACTGAAGTGATCCTGATATAATTCTGTGGATCTTAAGCCCAAAATGCCACTCTAGTTCCTACATGACGTTCACTTGCTATGCAAGAAATCACTTCCATATCTCTTCTAAAAGTTTCTCTTTATAGTTGCCAACAAAGAGGCAAGTCAGACTAGTAAATTTTTAACTGAGGTCTCCACTGTAACCCTTCCAGCTTGGCATCATATTTCAGTTTGATTATCAAGAAAGGGCAGCTGAAAACCAGTAACATCTACAAAATGGTCTCAAAACAGTGAAATCTACAAACTCCTAATTTTTATTATTGGAAATTCTTAAAAAGTTATAAGACATATCTATCTCCTAAGAAGTACCTATTTTCTTACAGCTATAGAATTACTAAAGCATGCTTCCATACCTCTTAATATGTTAACCAAAAAGAAAAAAGAATATTTCCAAATGCAGTCTCATGGCTTGAATATTTCCTTTTGATTCCTTTTTATCAAGCCCTTTCACCAAAAAATGCTCAATGCATTGCTGTTGTGAAATTTACACACAAAAAGTGTTAATACTACTAACAGTATCCTCCTGCTTGCTGCAAAAGAGAATTAAATGTTGAATGCAGAATTGAATGTGTTAAGTGTTTTCTCTTTTCTTAGGAGTTTGTCTTCTAAACTTGTGCACAAAACCATTTTTTTGTCTGAAGTTATATACATCCTGATTCTACTCAAGAAAAAGTCATCTGCCTGACGGACTGATACAAGGCTAGCTACAGATGTCTGTATTTAAAAGAACTCAAGCAGATTTCTTGCACCATCGTTTCCATGATGAAATCTCCTACAGAATGGGGAGAGAGAAGGGACAAGTGATACAGCTGGGTGATTTGCATGCTCTGTTGCTCTCTGTAACCATCAGCCCAGCTAACCTGTTTTATGCTTGACAGAAATAAGTTCAAACTTTAGGTGAGGCCTCAGAACTCCACAAAAGAAAATGACAGAGACAGAGAGCATGAACCTTCATCTGTTTCTATAATCCTTAACCACAGACCAATCTGACCTCCACAATGAATGCTCTCTGCATTCACTCGATGTAAACAGCTCCTTCTTGTCTCAACATTTTGGAGTCCTGCAAAACCTCAGTAATGGCTATTACAGGAACTGATTTACTGGTCAGACGTTTCAGAACCAGAGAAACAGGATGCATCTTTCATATACGAAAACCAAACTCCATGCTTCATCATACTTCATATTGAAATCACATATGTTTATATCTAATTATCTGTTCTGCTGCAGGACGACACAGAGGCTGTGAGAGTAGAAAGAGACGTTTTCTTATGTAGGATGGCCGTCACTACAGCAGGACAGTTCCCAGTCTCCAGAACACCAAGTAGCTGACATCAGAAAATGATGATCTGCTGATTTACTGTTTTTCATGCAAACAGAGCAGAACTGATAACAGTTACAAGCTCAACCAGTATGACTGCCCTATGTCTTGGAATCAAGAACTCCTTCCAACATACGCCAAATGTAATTTTCTTCAGTTCTTGTATGCATGTATGTATTGTATTATGCTACACATACCATAAAATATACTTACCTAAATGCAAGATGACTTCATGAATTCCTAATATTTAGTATACAGGACTACGGACATGCAAAAATAAAAACTACTCACAAAGTGCTCTGTTGGCAATTAGTCCATGCATATGCTTTGATTCTGGACAAAGGTGTGGTATTTTGATCTTTCATAGAGGGCTGTGCTTCACAGAAAGTTTTCTCTCTTACAGTGGAAGGTGAAGATCTGTACATAAGAAATGCTTAAAGTCCACAGAGATCATAGAATCATGGAATAGTTAGAGTTGGAAAGGACCTTAAGATCATCTAGTTCCAACCCCCTGCCATGGGCAGGGACACCTCACACTAATCCATGCCACCAAAGGTTCTGTCCGACCTGGCCTTGAACACCGCCAGGGATGGAGCATTCACAACTTCCCTGGGCAACCCATTCCAGTGCCTCACCACCCTAACAGTAAAGAATTTCTTCCTCATATCCAACCTAAACTTCTCCTGTTTAAGTCTGCTTTATAGTACTAGTCCTTGCACATGGTTATCTACCTGATCCTAGGCAGCCCACCAGGGTAGCAAGGTGAAAACATGCCCACTTGTGTGGCTAATCTTACACAAGAGAACTAAATGGCCACAAAAGACTCCTTTGGCTCCACAGCTACGAGTAGCCATTGATAGCTGGACTGACTAAAAATCTCTGAGGGGACCTGGAGCCCGCACACTGGCATCTGCAGTAAGAATGCAGCCATTCTTACACACACTCAGTGAATTACCTTACACTTATTGGACACTTACAGCTGCTCAGAAAAAGCTGATGTATGCTAATTCATCACCCACACTAAGATGCTTTCTCCTTAATAGGCAGATCTAAGACAATCTGGTTGAGTTTTTTATTTTTTAACCCTCTACCAAATATATAAAAGGCTGGCTTAGAGTGGGCTAAATGCAGTATATATGTTCCACCTCAGGACTTTTTCCACATGTATGCTCAGGCAAAAAATCATTACAAATTTTAAGATCTTCTTAGTCATGCATTAACCTTTTCAAGTTTATGCAACATTAAATTCAAGTACGTAAATGTTATGCCATTTACAGTTACATAAACAAACTGAAAACAGAATCTGGACACCAAAATATAAACAACAATTTTAGAATAATTTTGGAAGTTCAACCACCTAACAGACAATTCACGTGTAAGACAAAATAATCACTCCTAAGGGAATACTTTCCTCAACGTGTACAACATGTAGCAAAGAGGTAGGACTGAGCGACTCCCTTCAAACTTATAAGCAAACCTAGGTGAAAATAACAGAAAAAAGTAAGTTATCAAAATATATGACAAAATCAGAACCAAATCCATAATTGATTATTTCAATAGAGCAGGATACCCCCTGGAACTGGCAGAAGCATAAGAAACAGCCAGCAGAGAAACCACTAAATAAAAGTAATAAACATGTCTTTATCAGTGACAATAGAAAGGTTTCTATGGGGAAAGAATTCTTGGAATAGTTCCGGCTTTGCTGTGTGTACCTAGTTGGCAAAAGATCCTTAGATCCTTCAATATGAAAAGCAATATATAGTTCTGAAATACAAGGCTAACTACTCCATCATAAATTTAATCTCACCCAAATTAAAAGGCAATGTGGTGCAAAACCAAACCAAACCAAAACTGTGCATTTGTTGCCCTATAGATCAAGCACGGATTTGATTTATCACCAAGGTTGACAGAGACCATTATTTTACAGGATGAGAAATTAAGGGAAGATTCCTCAACTGTTAAATAACATACGCAGTTATGAAATGGCTTACTTTACTACTGCCGCCTTCCTTCAAAAGATGAGGCAGAGTTCTTCCTTAATACTGCATGGCATTTCATATTAAGTCTGGATGTCAAGCGCAAACTTCTCTAATCACACAACATAATTTCTTCAGACAGCTATGGAAAACATGTTTTTCATGTTCTTGCAGGGAGAAACAAGAAATTACTGATGCAGTGGTAATACTGGAGTGTATTTTCTAGCCAAAGTTCACTGGGAACTTAGGTATAGCAAGCCTGAGTTCTCTCCTGCTTAGACTCCTGTTCCTTGAACTCTAATGTTTCTGCTGAAAAACAGGGTTTTGGAGTTTGTAGTAAGATTGCAAAGCCTCCAGGTGTGCGTATGCTTTATTTTGTTGCTTTGTACTACGAATAGTGGAAGTCTGCAATACCCAAGACAGCTGCCAGATCTCTGAGTGCCCACTGACAAGACATTTTGGAGTTTTGTGCTTTGTCAGATAAGCAGAATCACTGACTGAAATACAAATTACTTTTAAAAAGAATTGAGAGGTAGGCATTAAAAATACTCTAGATTGCCTACAAATATTTATCATTCTCTCTAGATCTCAGCTGACAGAAGTAAAGCTTACAGGGTGAAATGACCCTCCTAAACTGGTTCAACAGGTCAGCTGCAGAACAAAGATAATGTTTCAACCCACAGCTCTACTTCTCTGACAACTCCACAATCCTAAGGAGCTGTTCATAATGTTCAAAATTCAAGCGAAGGGAAAAACCAAAAAAAAAAAAAAAAAGAAAAAAAAAAAAAGATAAAGAGGAAGTTGGGAGAAGCCTTTAAACTTTCTGAGGAGAAAGCAAGCCTTCACAGAAACCAACATGCAATTCCGAACGGAAAATTATTTTACCACTTGAGGGAGCTGGAGCATAGCAAACCCACGAGCCTTGTGAAATGTGCATAGTGAGAAAATCCAGCCTGCTAAAGAACAAGATAAAATAATTTCCCTATGACCTTTAGGAGACTTCACATTTTTAGGTACCTATTTGCTTTGGGAAAGCAAAACAAAAAAATATAAACATGTAAGTCCAAAGGTGCTGGGATACAGACAGGAGGGAAAGTGTGCATCCCTTAACCAGTCATCGCCCTGTATATTGCTCTTTCATTCGACATCTTTTGAATTTGGAATCTGGCCACTTTTATATCTGATTTGATAATATGTGGCAAATGCTGCTGAACAAATATTTGCTAAATTAACTGAATCATACTAAGTCAGCACTGTTCTGCTGTGTTCCTAGTTCCAAGAAGTAAGGCATCCAAGAAAGGATGATTTGTTTATTCAAGTAAGTTACAAAGTTTTTTATTGTAGAGATGCAAGAATGAAAGTACAAATGATAGTATCACAATTTTGTGCAGCACAAAACGAACATTCTCATCTCCTGGGCAACTAAACAAGACATTTCCACCCTGCTTAACTTTAGGAATCCATGAGAACATCTGTTTGAATTCCAACTGTCTACAAGGTAGAAACTGACTTGTTTTTACAATAAGACTCTGTAACGCTGTACTGATTAGGCACTTTCTTGCTAAATCACAGGGTTGCTCACACTGACTGCATCATATGAGTCATTTGTGTACACAAGAATAAATGATAGTGATCAATAAAAATCTTGTAAGTCAGTTTGCTCCTAAGGAAAAAAAAAAGATCAGTCTATCTCAGTTTAAAATATGGCCATCCTGTAATAATACCAAGTTGAATCAGAACTTTTTTAAACAGTAAAATGACTAAGCAGAAGAAAACTAACCAACCAACCAATCAACCAACCCACCAACCCAGCCTGAGACATTTGCTGCTAACTGCAAAGCCAATCCTTGAGAAATACACTGTCTTCCCTAAAACCATTTAGGGTAAATGCCTTTGCTATATGCCTTATCTGGTTCAAAGCCATAACCTGGTTTTCCTTAGCACAGATAACTACCACTAGTAAACCATGACAAACTCAGAATGCATCCAAGTAAGTATGGATAAATGTCTTGGAGGGGCAGAGAAGGCTAAACACCACTTCTTCCTCATCCCAATCTCAAAAGTAGATGATTTTTCTCTCTGGAATTCTATGTAATCAGTAGAAAATCCAGTCCACAGCCAACATAAAGATCAGAAGAAGCCAAGTATTCTTAATGGTGCAATAAATTTCTTCCAAAAATGCACACAGCAGAGTCTTGGAAATACCAGACTTCTTGCTTTGGGCAACCTAAATTCCATATAAACAATGAAAATGATCAAAAGCTATTTTAAACTCAGAGCCTAAGTAGAAATCAGAGAATTCTCACAGCCAGCCTCCAGACCCAAAAACATTACTTCACCCTATCTACAGTGAAAGAGACATCAAAGACATCATCAATAAATCATTTTCCAGGGCTTTTTTGTCTTGGCAAAAATAAGAGCTCTCCCTGCCTTTCAGCAGGAACACCTTCCACCCTCAAAAAAATTCTGAACTATAGAGAAACTGCTTTCTGAAGAAAAACCACATGAATAAAGATAAGTTTTTTATTTAGCTAATAAAGCTAAATACAGTAATAACTGAGATGATACAACAGTATTATTGTCAGATGTCCATGACCAATGACACCTCACTGACCAAGAGAGTTACCTCTTGGCCAAAGATTGAGAAGCAGCAAATTAAGTGAGCTCAGGATTACTGCAAAACCATTCACCAAAAATCTTTACTTCACTTGCACAACTCTATCACTGTAATACCAGAGGCAAAGTGCACCTTTTATTCTTTTTAAAACAACAGAATAGACCCACAGTGATCAAGAAAATGAAAATTAAGGAAGAATACTGTTTCAAAAATTCTCAATTACAAGATCTGGTGAAAAAGTTTGTGCATGATGGAAAGTAGTCTGATAAAGAAATAGCTTTGTTCTGCATCTTTTACATCAGTAACTGCTTGAATTACAGCACTCCTAACTAATCTGGAGCTATACTGCATCCGCCCTGTGTTTCTCTCATTGGAACCATTCTCTCACAGCTTTCTTCCCAAGAGAAGGAGTTTGCAGGGGAGAGAGGGCAGAGTACACTGCATTCATGTGAAGATGTACAAAATAGCCTCTTTTACAAAGAAGATTTTTTAAGCCTGATTTGGAGTCTACACTGAAGTACAGTTCTCAGCACATTTTTCTAGTAAGATCAAATATCCATGGATTTACTGAGACTGGAAAAGCCGCTGCCTTTACCAGACTGCTTAGCTACTGGCTTTGTTTGACCTTAGTATATAAGCTGGGGCTCAGGAAAAGACTCCAATTATTACAGCTACACCAGACAAATAACACTTTTGACTTGTCTCATGGTAAAATGTATCTGAAAAATTCTTTATGAACTGAACAGCTATAGCTGTTTTAAGTTCTAGGAGGTCCAGATGATGTTATAGTGGACACACACATCCCAGCAGAGATGTTACCTTGCTAACAGGTTCTTTATTAACTTAAATTGATTTTTACTCGGCAGTATTTTAGCTTTTCCTGTATCTTGTCTGCCTTACACCTGTGAATTTTTCCCACTCAATTGTGTGGTTATCTGACAAACACCTTAAACCCTGAAGGTGTTACGAGTAATGCATTACTCCACTGATTTGAAATCTCTACCTCTAGTGATTTAGTTGACCTTTTAAATAAAATACTTTGAAGGTGTTAAAAAAAATTGCAATCTGTAACTTGTTAAAACTAAACTTTGTAAGTATCAAGTAAAGGTATTGCTAATGTCTTCTACAATAGAATAGCTATACAGATTCACAATACATTTTAATACATCATGATTCAGTGGGGCAATAATAAAATAGAGAGATTTGTGATTAAGTTTTGTCTGAAATTATGTATAAATAACAAGTGCTTCTATTTGCTTTAAAACTTGCACCTTTTCATATAAAGAAACAGATGGTTTCTCTAAGTATTGCTTACTCTGAATCAAGAACTTTTCAGTCCCTCATGCTCTGCCTGTGAGGAGGGGCACAAGAAGCCAGGAGGGAGCAGAGACAGGACACCAAACTCAAAGGAGCTAAAGTGGTATTCCATACCATGGCATGTCATGCGCAGTGTATAAAAAGGGAGGGTCACCTGGAACTGCAGATAGCTGCTTGGGTAGGGCTGGGTTATCGGTCGGTGGATGGTGACGATTTTTCAGTATCAACTAACTTGACTCAAAATCACACTTAAAAGTCTGGGCACAAGGTCACACAGATTTTTCATGGGGCTGTCTGGTTTTTCAAATTTTTATGACAAAGCCTTATCAAAGCTAGCAGAGGAATATCTTTTCTTTCCAACACTTTCCACTACTCACCAGTATGAGGTACTAGTTGGAGCTTGAGCAGGTCAAAAGTCAGACTTTTGATATATAGTGTGTATATTCAAAACATGAACTACCCTTTAGACCACAGCTGACAAATACACATCAGGAAAGAAGAGTATTGAATGAAATTTAGGCAGATGATTCAGACATGAATTAATGCTACGCAGCCACGGAAGGGACATAGATTGTGACTTATATATCTGAATTATATAATAATGTGTGAAATCATTTTATTTGAACTTTGTGAAACTTTTCCTTCATTTTCTGCCATTCATGTTTTTCTCACAGCAACAGAATTTAAACCAAAAAGAATTTATTAGTAGCACTGTTCAACTTGAAAGACGATATGAAGATTATGTCACTATTTTCTCACAGCAAGAGGATGCTACACACATTCTTCATCACTCAAGAAACACATCAGGCAACAGCAGTATGATTTTAGCAGCTTTGTGCCATCATTTATTAATTCTTTCATTCAATACATTTAGGTCTCCTAAACTATTCATGGATGGATGCAAATGATCATATTTACACTTCCAATCACTTAGGACAGCAAACCAACTGAATAATTTCAGAAAAGCAGTTTCATCTTAAAAAGGAAGCTGGTTTCTTCAATATATATTAACTGCAATGGTTTATAGAATTAATGCTAACAGTTCCAGCTTGTGAAGCATTCGCTCGCTCGCTCTCTCTTCACACCATTGGGCTTGTATCAGAATTTTGGACTACTCCCTCTACTCAGTGTCTGCGCACAAGAAGCATTCATAATGCTGTCCTCCAGACACTGGGAAATCATAATTCAAACCTCTCAGTACACTGAGTTTGGCTTATATGCTAAAAAGCTCATACAAGCAAAAGAACTGGGACCTATTCTGCATTTCTTTAAAGGCTGTAAGCCTCTAGGCTTCCCATCTTCCCAGCATAGACAAAATTATAACAAGTTTACTTTTTTAAAAAGCAAGGTTACACAGTCATATATAACGTGGCTTCAAGGACTGGTATTTGAAGGAATCATGAGTTCTGAGCACTCTACTGTAACTGTAATAGACTGACAAGACTATTCTTGTGCACCCACAATGGTATCTCACATGTTCCTGCTTGGTATTAGAGCTCTCCTCCACTATTTTCTAACTTCCTTTTGAATTTCTTGTTCATTTACCTTGGTGGAATTAATTGGGTGGGGTCTTTAAAACCTACTGAAGTGAAGAACTTGCTGTAAGCGGCAGGTTTAAAGTTGGCCTTTAAGTGACAGACCTCATCTAACATTCTTGCACATCCACTTATTCAGTCTTCATAAATAATGCTTATATCCTCTTGTACTGATTTGAAACCTGGACAGCCTCAATATAAACAAAGCTTTCCTAAGGTGGATCTCGGTACCTGTCAGTAAGCTTCTGCACTGGCACAGAGGTTCAAAAAAACCAGACTGCCTTGCACACAGGAGCATTTCCTTGACAAAAACAGCTTTGAAGATTATTTTTATGCATATAGAGCTATAAAAAACTTCAATTCTATCACACTACAAGCAAAAGTATATGTTCAGTCTGCAGTGCCTTTTTATGGCAAATTGTGCTGACAAATTAATATAAAACTGGAACCTGTAACAGAAACATCAACTTTTATGAGCTTTTGATCATTTGTCAGATGAGCACAGACTTTTTATAGCTTTAATGTTCAGTTTCTAGTTAAACCTCAGCTCAGTACTGTTTCCACTTTTCATTTCATTGTCAGGGTCACGTGTTAAATACTGCTTTATCATTCTTTAATAGTTTTTTTCACTGAAAAATGGTAAACTTTTCCTTTAAAAAAAGATCGGTTTTATGCAGAAGAGCACATATGTTCCTGATGCCTCTACAGAGAAAGTGTACAAAAGGCATTTGTAAGATAGTATTAGATGTAAAATACAATTGAAATGAAATTATTATATATCTAATTATTACAAATAATACTACATTGAAAAGCATGAACTAATTCCTTTCTACATTTATGCCAGCATTTGACTTATCTCAAGAAATAATGCTGCATGGAGACCTATATAATAAATATATAAAAATTTACCATAGTACTACCATACTGCAATTTTCAAGGTCAGCCTCTTCTGTGAGTGGGAATTACGGCCATTTATGATACAAATCAGCAGGGAGAAGCAGCCCAGCTGTATGCATTTGTCTGAAAGCAGCTGACACTTGCCTGAGGTGAAAGTCAACCAGTCACAGATGACAGTTTGTCTGGGATTGGTTTGGAGTCGGCCTCATGATGCCAGCAGCTGACCAGTACCACTGTAACCTGCACAGTCACTCCTACAAATTGGGTGGGCCAGTGCACACTGGTACCATGCTCCAGAATGTCCCTCAGTAATTCAATGAGTACACCTAACTCCATGTTTTTACTCCAAGACATAGCATGGCTACAGTTGGAAGGGACCTTAAAGATCATATAGCTCCAACCCCCTGCAGGGACATTTTCCAGGCTGCTCAAAGCCCTGTTGCACCTGGCTTTGAACACTGCGATCGATAGGGCAGCCACAGCTTTTCTGGGCAACCTATGGCAGTGTCAAACCACTCTCACAGTAAGGATTGTTTTCCTTATGTCTAATCTAAACCTATCCTCTTCCCATTTAAAGCCATTCCCCCTTGTCCTATCCCTAAGTGTCCTTGCAAAAAGTCCCTTTCCAGCTTCTTTGTAGGCCCTCTTTAAGTACTGAAACGCTGCTATTAGGTCTCCCTGGAGCCTTCATTAAAACTTTCTCGCGTCTGTGCCTCCTCCACATCCTTGGACCCGTGTACCTTTAGTTTGATCCACCACAGTATTGCTTCGGGGAGAAACGTCTTCTCTCCTCACACTCCTGACACGCCCCATCAGAAGCAGCCAGCAGGTACCTACCTGCTATCGCACCCCGCTCCTCAGGGAATGTTTACCCGTTCCCCTTCGGCCTCCGAGGCCTGAGCCGGGGCTACCACCAAGCTGACGGGAAAACCGGACCGGCGAAGAGGGGCCGGTTTTGTACACCGCGGGGAAGACCCCGCAGCACTCACTCCCGCCGCGCCTGCGGACCTCATCCCCTGGCGCAGGGCACGAAGAAGGGCCCCCCCGGAATCACGGAAGGGAGAGCCTCGCGCCTCACTCCCGCTGCCGCTAAGCGAAACGCGCAGCGCAGCTGCCACACACCCCACTGCCCCCCGTACCGCGGCAGCGGCGCCGGGGCCGTTACCTCTTCAGCGGGCCTCAACATAGCACCGCCCTCCCTCTTCCTGCTCCGCGCCGGGACGCGCTTCCGCCATGTCCCGCGAGCGGGCGGGCCGACCTGCGGGGCTCGGCGGCTCCCCGTGAGCCCCGGCGGTAGCGGGGCGGTCGTGGGCGGGCGTTCCGCCATAAGCAGGAAGTCGCCTCGGAGCTTGGGCAGCCGCCCTTGCTCCTGCTTGTGCTGGCCATACCAGATGTGGCAATAAACACCTAAAAGTTGATGTATTTTAGCCAAAGCAAATGTATTTGTCATTGCCTTTATTGCAGTGCTTTCCTCTTTTGTATGTTTTACATAGGTATTCAAATTACCCTGTAAGAGATCAATACTTTTAGAACTTCAGCTCTGCAGCAAACGTACAGGTGTGTACTGGGGTTTTGTCCTGGGTTCAGCAGTAGCAGTCATTTTTCTCCTCGGTAGCCGGTGCAGCGCTGTGGTTTTAACTTTCGGCATGGGAACAGTGCTGATAACACCGTTGTTTTGGTTACTGCCTAGAATGTTTTGGTCTGACCAAGGGCTTTCTGAGCCTCATGCTCTGCCAGGGAGGAGGGGAAGCCGGGAGGAAGCAGAGACAGGGCACCTGACCCAAACTGA
>JAOEHY010040723.1:0-21771 GCA_025447955.1 Psilopsiagon aurifrons
AAGTTGGGGCTGTTGAGCCTGGAGAAGAGAAGGCTGCATGGAGACCTCATAGCAGCCTTCCAGTACCTGAAGGGGGCTGACAAGGATGCTGAGGAGGGACTTTTCATTAGGGACTGTAGTGAGAGGACAAGGGGTAATGAACTATTTTCATTTGCCTCCAAGTCTATTTGCAAATAAGCATTACTATAAACAAATTATGCTACCTGTGTGATGAAATTAAGTTTTAACTACAGGTTAAGAGTCCTGCATACAACTAACACAAGGGTATAAAACCCCCACTGAAAGTAAGTGTAAAGTGTAAAACATAAAATCCCCAGAATATTTCCAAATGACAAAAGTTGGCGTTTTCACAATAACCAAAGCATCAAATACTTAGGGTCAGATTTACTCATCTGCCAGTAGAGGTTTCACAACTACACAGACATAGCTGAAAAGAATACAGCCTTCAGAGTCTAGATTACAATGTGCCTGTCAAGTCATGACATATTAGCTGATACACCTGTATTACAGCTTCTTATCACATGTGATTATTTGAGTTCCTCCCCCACTGTCTGCCAGATAAGAGACAACCCTCTCAAGTTATGCTGGTTTAAAAAGTCTCTCAATATGCTGATTTAAAACAAGAATCCAGCAATAAAATACACTCATACATGCCACTATACAGTCACACAAAACAGAGATCCAGCTGCTGGCGTGGTATCAGTAGTATGTTAACTGGACCAATAATCTTACTCCAGCACAAAATCAATAAACCAATGAGTAACTCTGAGTATTTATTAAATTAATTCTTATTTATTAAAGATCAACTTACAAGCTTTCCTCAAACACTTTAACCTTTTCACAGCCCTCTGGAGGTTCACGCTTGAACATGTAGCTGTTGTTGGGTTTTGGTGAGGTAGCATATTTTGGCAAGGGAGAATTATTCCCATTCTCTGCAGGAAAAGAGTTTCTTGTTACTTTAAAGTGTCATACTACAAAAAAACCTCCAATAAACCCAGTCTTTACATGCCCCCCGAACTGAAACCACTTCATTACCAATGATATAAAACTAAGAACTATTTTCATTTGCCTCCAAGTCTATTTGCAAATAAGCTTTACTATCTCAAGCTTATTACTCCTCTCTATTTCTTCTTATACTATTTTCAGGCTCCTCTTCAATCTCTTCCATAGACACTTCTATTTTGTAACTTCAAATGTGAATCTATGGTCCTGTGCCGTCACAAGCCAGCCAAAAGAAATGGGCAGAAGCCGTATTCCTTAAAAACCAGAACAAGTTTATGTTGAATTACAAAATTTTTCTAGATTAACTCAGAATACTTCTGATAAAAGAATCATCCAAAACCACCCCAAATAGTTGAACTTTTACGGGTGCATGTATGAAGGGGTGGAGGGCTGCCCATTTTGTCTGAAATCATGGATACCTGACACAAGCAACAGGACTAGCCTACTTTGCTGTTCCACCTGTTGCTGTACACTCTGGCTTCTCCAGCTTGCTTAAAGTACTGGAATCCATTATTTAAAAACAAAAGCTTGTTTAGGAAGCATATTCTTCAGTTACATCTATCCAGCTTCAATTACAGAGCACTAGACATGCATGCACACACAGTATCTGGAGCCATTTCTCCATGGATGTGGGAAACAAACCCCTTCTTTTACAACATGCTCATGCACATCACAACAGGATGTAGTTTAGCATTGTTGAATTTTTAGTTACGCAGTACCTTTATCTCTGGAATCAGCAAGAAGATCATCTGTAGAACATGGACTTTCTTCACTGCCTTCATTAGAGATGGTAAGAAATGAGGTTGGAGATACCGATTGAGAGCGGCTGCTGTTGTTACTACCCCTGTCTGCTCCACCAGGCGTTTGGGTATCAATGCTGCGAGTACTACTACTACGCTGAACCAGCGGAGGTGGTGCACGGTGCCCATCTGGAATATCTTGAGGCTGGTAAAAAACAAAACGTATCAGATGCCTGGCTCTTGCCTGGTTAGCGATTCCTTTAAATACAGCAATGCTGAGGGGATTTTCCAGGTTTCATAAAACTGTTTGAAGTAGAAAAATTCATACTTTCTGCAAGACTCCAACAGAAAACAAGTCAGGTTTAGAAGTTAAGGGCAACAGTTTTCAAGCTTTCACAGGATCACAGAATTGCTGAGGTTGGAAGGCACCTCTTGAGATCACCTAGTCCAACACCTCTGCTCTAGCAGACTCGGCTAAAGCAGTCTGTCCAAGACTGTGTCAAGTTTTGAGCACCTCCACAGACAAGGATTGCACAGCCTCTCTGAGCAACCTGCTCCAGTTCTGAGCACCCTCACACATCTGAGGGCTTGGGGGAGAGAGAAAGGAAGGAAGGTGGTTTTCTGGTGTTCAGATCAAATTTAATGTTCTTTAAATTATTCCCACTGCCTCTTGCCCTCTTCAGCACTACTGAAAAGAGTCCAGCTCCCCCCCTTACATCCTGCACATCAGACCATCCCCGAGGTTTCTGTTCTCAAGGCTGAACAGTCCCAGCTGTCTCAGCCTTTTCTCATATGAAAGATGTTTCAGTCCCTTAATCATCTTCATGGTCTGTATTTCTGATACTCTAAATTTACCTCTAAAAGCAACTTGAAGTAAAATGAAAAGTTAAAAATGGGCAAGTTATGCCTCAGCTGGGATGGGGATAGTTCAGCATGAGCAAAAAGAAGAAAAAGTGACTACAAGAACTGTCAAAACAGACCTTTTGTCCAGTCCTGTTTTACTGAGATTTATTATTTTACTTGAAAACTAATTACACCGCAGTAACCGCAGAGGAAAAGGTTCAGATTCAACTCTTCATTTTGTTTTCCAAGAGACTTTTCAACTACCTTTATTAAAGAAAGCAAAATGAATCCCAGGTGATTTGCACTAAAAAAACTGTGCAAAACAAAGCTTCCAACTGAAAAAACTCAATCAAAACCAAAATAATAGAAAACAAATATGGTGGCAGACACATACAACAAGTTGTTCCTCTTTGTCTCCAGTCTCCTTAATTATTATCTCAATCTCCTGATTCAGTCCTTCCACGCTGTTCCGGAATCGTGATCCTGTTGATTTGGCAATAGGTATCACAGGCACAAGAGCACTCTTTGGGATGGGAGCCTGAGAAACCAGTGAGAAAGCAATATAGATTTACTTAGAAGACACAGTTACTAATTCTACTTAAATGTGAACCTTTAGACAAAACACGTCTACACCTCAATATCAAAGATTTACATGAAACTATAGTGATTGTGTTAAAATGGACGCCTTAATGAAAGAAACAGAGCTTCCTTGTTTCAAGCCTAATTTCTAGCAGGAAAAGCTTTCAACAATCTAGTTTCAAGACTTCCCTTGATATGGTCTGCCTCCAGCTCAACACCACTTGAGGAGTAAAAACTGAACAGAAACATTCAAATATAAGTAATTTTTAAGCCTTTAAAATATATTCACATTCCTTCTGAAATGAGCTGTACCACAATTGCAGTTCCTCCACTGTTGGATTTACCACTTGTAATTTCATTTCAAACATATTTTAATGGAAGTCTCCTGTCACTGACAGCAAGACACATGCAGAAGGAAAAGTATCCCACAAATGTGAGATTGTGCTATGCTAGAAATGAAGACCAACACAGTAACTATATAAAAAAGGTTGACAAAACAATTCAGGAAGACTTCCACAGAAAGAATAAAATCCCGAACTCAAATGCTAATACAGAAAACATTTTAAAAACTCCAGCGTTTCAAAGTGTGCATCAAAACTCCATTCTCAGATACTGAAGTTTTCCAAAGCTCCTTTTGGTACACCATGACTTCTGGAGATTTCCTATCTTCTCCATTAGCATCCTCCCCCCCATTAAAAAGCCATGATATCAGGACATTAGAAAATTCTGCCTTGAACTTCAACACAGACTCTTGCTGGGTACTACTATAGATAACAGAACATGTCCTGAAACCATCTAGTTCAACTCAAGGAACAATATGATGCTCAAAAGTCACAGTAGAAATTTAGTGTAAAATTCCTAGACTCTATGGCCTAATGTGCTGTGATTGAGAACATCTCCTCTACCAATTGAAGGACACTAACATTATCACCTGGTCTTCAAAGTGATGTGCGTTTGTTGTTTGTTGGGGTTTGGTTAAGTTTGTTTTGTTTCCTTAAATTACTATTTTTATTGCCTCATTTATTTGTTTGGCTGCTTTTAACCCTCTAAGAGCCAAGACCATGCACAGTCAGACACCAAAGCATTGTGACTTTGCAATCAAATTCTCAAAAACCATGCAAAATTTGTCTAGCAGAAAAACTACCTTTGAAAGATTAATGTAAACAAGAGAGTTCCAAGTGCAGATCATAATGCAGACTATGCTCACACTTACTGAAGTGGCAAAACTTACAAATCCTATTAGTTTTGCTTCACTGACACATTAAGATAGCTATTGACAAAGAAGCTTGCACAGGGATCACAAAAGCTTCTGTTCAGGAAATGGTTGTGACTGTTTATGCCTACAAAAACTAAACATTCTCAACATGGCCAAACTTGAAAACACTTTCACATGTCTTGCTCAAAGATGAAAAAGAGAAAACAAACAGCTGGAGAAGAGCACAGAACTCTGAGAAACCCTTCGGTTACAAGTAGATCAACAATCCAGGGAACCAACACAGGTCAATATACGGCCATAATACAAGTAAATCAGCACAAGCTTAGGCACTAATAAACACTGTTTATGAACCCAGTTATTAAATATACACATTCTTAGAATGAACTGTGCTTGTTAAAAGGGAGAAAACAATGATGCTTGTCTATGGCTTCAGCAGCCCTTAGCAAAATAGGGAAACTCTCCATCTTTTAAATGCGATTGCCTAGCACTACAATTCCTAAAATCACAGTACTGTTTGAAGAGCTCAAAGTAGAAAAAGCACAAGCTGCTTCACCAAAGTTCATTATGGTTCAATATAGCATGTTTCACTTCCAAGAGAAATCGTATTCTGTACATGACTGAGGATGAGTTGTTAATCCGGAGTGACGGAGGTAGAAAGGGAGGGAGGTACCATTACAGTGGTGGAACAACCAGCCTCAAACTGAGAACCTTTCTTTAGAAGTACTGCCTTCACAGAGGTCATCCTGCAGCTGATCCCTGACACACAGGAATAGGAATATATTTTCCTGACATACAGAAATCAGACTATTTAGCTGTATATTTGGGAATATGCAAAGTGAAGCACAGTGCCAAACATAGGATAGTAATTACAGTGCCCACATAATAATACACTGTCATTGAGTGCTGGTGTAGGACAGTTAAGAGCCCTCAAACTTGCAGGCATGTTCACAGGTACTTTAGGAAAATGCTGTAGCTCTTCTAATTCTTTTCAATAGCAACAGATCTTTAAACAGAATCCAAGATCTTTTGATGATTTTGGATATTAACATCAAACCATCTCAAGGTCGAATGCATCATGGCAATTTCACTTTGAAAATGAAACGCCCTACCTATGTAAGCATGCAAAAGTGACCCAACCCCCCCCCCCAGCGCATGCAGTTGGTCTCAGTATTAGTGGTTGCTTAGGATCAACAACTAATCAATTGACATTAAGGACACATTCTTCTCAGGAAAATGAAAGGAAGGAGCTCGATGGTTCATAGTGTCAGATAGCAGCAGAACATCAGCCAAGTGCACTGAGGACAAAAAAGGTCTTGAAAGACCAAATACACTTTTCCTTGGCTCTGGTCTCAATTTCAGTTTCTCCATTACATTAACACTGAGAATAAAGGAAGATCCCATGGGCTTGATTCCTATTTACAGACTTAGAATTATGCAATTGATTTAAAAATCAACATTTTCAGAAGCATCCCAAGATCACCTGAGGGGTGTACGACTTTTCTGCAGATCCTACTTCCTGTAGAGATGCAGAATGAAGCATTTCTAACATTATGAAAAGACATACAAAAAACCCATTCAATTGCTCTGGATTTTTTCAGACTACATTTTTACGTAGTCAGCAGCAAGGACTTGGTTTCCTGATTCTGAGTAGAGGGACAGGAACAGCTAACAAGCTTATTCTACAGAGATTCTATGCATTTCTTCCTTTACACAAAAACCACAGGGGAAACAAGCACAACCACCAGTTGGAGGCTTAAAGGGCAAGAATTGCTGTAAAAAATCTGGTAAAACTCCAGAATGATGGCAAAGCTTAAGTGTTTATTAGTAAGGAAGAAAACAGGAAATAAATCCACTGGAATTGCTTCTTTCAATTTCAACCAGAAGATTAAGCCATTTCCAAACTGTTAAACAGAGTTTACCCAGTCTCTGTGAAGGGATCACCAAGCCAACTTCCTAACACATTTTCTCAGCCTTTTTGAATCGAGCTCCTTGAGCTCAGGAATCTTTATGTGCCCCTCTAATATCAACAACTTCAAGTTCCCTTCAAGTTGGGAAGGTATAAAACATTCCAAATATTCTAATCACCAACTGCAAGCATTTCCACACAGTCCTTCCACAAACCATGAAGGAACGGAGCTGCTACCAGAAATCCTAGTTTAGCTGTTCCCCAGAAAAGAATGAGAAAGCCTAGGAACTTTGCCCTTGATGCCTACAGTTAGATTTTCATTCTGACTTAAAAAGCAGCCTCTAAATGCTGTTAATCTAAACCCTTCGCTCACTCTTTTTGAAGCTCTATGTAACTTCCCCCCTTCCCAAGTAGTTCAACACAGCTGGCACAAAATTTACCGAGAAAAAACAATGGTTTGGTTTGAAACACAATGCTGGAAAAGCTGCTTTGCCTCAGTTTGTGTTTTACAGTCTGTTTCACAAGACCAAAACCTAATTATCTCTTGTGCAATATTTTATTCACATACTCCAAAATTTGGCAGAATGCAAAGGACCTCCATACAACAAGTAAAATTTCATGGGTATAATAAAATAATTAGGGTGCAAGAAAAATATTCGTATACATAATTTGGGGTAGTATACATACCCCAGAGTATACAGAGTAGTAGCACCAATGTGCATTTTCAAAATTAACCCCCTCCCCAATATTATCTATATTACAGTGACAATAGCTTAGTGTTCAGAAACCTACGGGTTTGTAGAATACCAAGCCAAACCTGTTAGACTGCATGTAATTCTCCAGCGTACTGAAGGGCTGACACCAAAAGTTCCTTAGTATGCTATATTTTCAGTTGAAATGCCTCAATTTCCCACAAGTACAGAACAAATCTTCAAACAAGTTCTACAAATTTGATTGAAATTTGAGAATTTTGACCTTTTTTATAATGTGCCCCACCAACTTCCATATACTTTGTGAAAAACAAAACAAAAATAGAGAAAGGGGTAGGTTCGTTTGCCTTTCATCTTTTATCATTTTGGACTGTTCTGACTCGAGGTACAGCAGACACTAAGATTAGCAGCAGGCTACGTTGCACCTGTACTTCAATAAAGTGATGAAAACATAGGAATTCATCCTACACAGCCTGTTTCAAGTTCAAACTGATCTTCCGCTTCACAGAAGGAGGAAGAAAGAGTTTCTGTTAGAAGATTTAAAGAGCAATTTCTAAATTGTGCCAAAAAAAAAGGAACTCTAAAAAAATCCTAAATACAATTGTTCTAACAGCACAGAATTAAAACTAATAAACTGGAAAAGGATCTGTGTGTCTAAAAGCTCATGATTTCTTTTGACCTGCTATCAAATGAGCTAAAAATATTACCTCTCTCTGAACCTGACCTCATTAACAGTCTTAAGATCAAACTAAGCTGCACACAGAACATGGGGGGGCCTAACCATCACAGTGTAAGTGATTATTACTTAAAGTCTCAAGGCATAATAAATGATGGGAAAAAAATATAATTGTACATAGGCTGAATGAAGCCATCAAGAGTATAAACACCATTAATACAGTACACAAAAATCCCATTGAATAGCCTTTTGTCAGGTAAGCTCTCCAAAGCAGTTCATCATAGGATTAGACAAGTACTGTTGTCAAGACAGAAAATGTGATTGGCAAAACCTACAATTTTATTGGAGTGTATGATTTTACTACCAGTTTGCTCTGTGCTAACCATTTCAGCAATGCGTGATGAGAAAGAGAATCAATAGTTTTGGATTAAACTTATTTGTCATCCTTTTGTAGGGGCTGCAGAATGTACATTAAAAGAGGGATCTGAAACTTTCACGGTGGGAGTTCAAAGCCAACCCTGCCAAATAACAAAAATTCCAGAACCCCATACACTCAAGGAAGTCAAAGGACACAGATCCATTTTATAGAATTCACCCATAGCTACAACATGTTTAGCAGTATGCAGTATTCCTAAGTTCCTTTTAAGACAAATAATAACCTTGAAAGGAATTAAAACAAGCATTAGCTACCCAATATGTCTAAAAGCCTTACCTGGCTGTGGTTAATGGCTGCATGGTTACCATGAAATGGAGACTGTCTTTCCTTATCACGATGATGCCTGCTGCTGTGTTTGCTTCTCTGCAATTGTTGACGCAATTTTGCAATCTAATAAAGGAAAAAATTGTGTTAGATTCCATCAGATACATTCAGGAACACACAGTTACATCAACTTACTCCATCGCTTCATTAAAATTCTTTACTTCCACAATGTTTGTAATTATTACCAGCTCTAAATTAGACTCCAGTTATTGTGAACTTAAACTAGCTACCAGTTCAGATGAAGCCCAGAAGATGCCCCTGGAGGCTTAATGAAAACTTAAAATATACAGAGTCTGAAAGTAGTTTGGTCACTGCTATATTTCCTCCTTCAATGAAGAAGGTCACCGGCATTTGACAATTTCTTTCCCGCCCATTCACGTGAAAAATTTTAGTAGTCCTTTATTATTATACAAAATCAATGCCAAATGAACATCAATTTCATATTTTTACCAAGCCCACAGTCTGTACAGTAAAACGAAGCAGTACAATATTTGTGCCTTCCTGAAAACTCACAGTAACAGCGTATACCAGTAAAAACCCCAAAGATATCTCAAACAATAGCATTTCTGACCTCCTTGAGTTGACCATTGCTGCCCCATGATGCCGAACGCTTGTGTGAGCTTCTCTTCTTTTCTAAATATTCTTCAGCCCAGGCACTTTCTGTCTGCAGCAAGAAGATTACAGGGTTGATTTAACAAAAAAAGGGGGAATTTTTACTTTCCGGTAGAATATCTTGAGGGAAATTAGAAGAGAGAACAGTGTTAAGATTTGCTAGATGGAGAACTGGGAGTGAAAAGTTGTTACTGACTAGAAGCCTTTCTGACAAGTAAAAGATGAAAAAGTTGAGTGAAACTTTGTAATTTTAAACCAAAATAATACCAACAAAAACCACACACACAGAGAAAAAGCTCAACTTTCAGATGCACTCTAATACAGGAATGTGCTAAATTCCCTTACGAATTATTGAGCAAAAGGCAATATTAACAGCCAGATGTACCACAAGCTGCTGCAGAGCTATGAAGAACCAGTATGGCAGTGCTGTATTTGAGGGAGACGGTTCATTTTATTTCCTGTACAGCTGCTGACCTTGTTGTTTCTGTCAGAAACGTTAGCAAGGGTGGCTTGGTGTAAACATTGTGAAAACCTGTGCCAGTACAGCTTCAAAGTCATGTTCTTGTCAGAAGAATGAGAAAAAGGCAGGCAAGGCACATAAGCACGACTAGAGCTACTGCAAAGCAGGGAATTGGTTTATTAATGCCCCAAAAGGCTTCAGATTCCTAGTTGTCTTAGGCCAAGCAGAAAGCAGCACAGGTAATACTAAGCTAGTTTCACTAAACCAACAAAGTTATGCACATTTAACAACCGTGCAAACCTACTGCCATGGAGAAGTTCAGGGAAATACAAGGTATGCGTTAAGACAAACTGTATTTACTTAAGGTAATAAAACACACAGGCAAGCTGTGATTATACTGTATGCTTTGTGGACAGTTTGTATTCCTACCTAACCATGTCCAGGACCACCTTCAAAAGTGGCGAACTGTAAAGGCTCGAAGAATAAGGATAACATCTACCAGGAATCTCCATTCAGTCACAAGAAATATACCTAATGAAACAGGGGGAAGGATTTCTGGAAGCAGCTTACATAATGGAGGAGTAAATTCTTATCAATTCACTATTGCCACAGGGCAGTTCTTCGCACATAGCAGTCATCTGGCTAACTCATCCTTAAAAGCCACTGATAACTCACTTCCTCCTACAGACAGGAACTTTGCCTCAAAACCTCCACATCTACAGTGTGCAACAGTTGTTCATATATTTGAGACTAACAGCTTGCAAAGCACAAGACGACCTTACTTACCCCATCTGTACTCAAAACACAGAAACTCACAAAGCCTTTGATGATGGGGTATTAACCCCCATTTTGCAAGGAAAATGGATGTGTAACTCCAAACACACAGGCTGCAACTCCCATTGTCTTCACATTGGCAAAACCTCCACTATCAGTAACTTTTCATCTTCATCACTCCAAAAACTAATTAGGACAAATCTGAATAACAAAGTTTGTAGGGCTGCTTTGAAATTTCTACCTGATAACAATATTATAAACTAAGAGAACCTATTTTGCCAGAAAAGCACTCACTTATACTCATAATAAAATAGAATAATTGATAATCACCATTCTTGTGTATCAATCTTGGTCTCAACAATCCTCAAATGTCAATCTGGAGTCTTATCCTATCCTCTGGCTCCCAGAACAGTAAATTTTAGCCACTAATTCTAACTACCCAACTCAGCATAACCATTATACTTGCCTACAGGAATATAATTAACACCCGAATCAGTCTTTGCATTTAATTTGCATTCAAGACTTTGACTTAAGATTCAAGACCTGTTTCATAAATTAATATCTGATTCATTTTAAAGGATTTAAGGTTGGTTTGATGCTCATCCATGAAATAAACAGAAATCTTTACGGAGCAAAAGTAGCTATAAGACACTATATTACAGGAAATCTTTGCATCAAGACACAATCTTTACATCAATACAATAGTATTACATTACAAATGTAATACTATTTTAGCAAGCCTCCTCCCTGTTTATTCCCCATATTTTGCTTGCAATACTCGTTTTCAAGAAACAGACTCAATAACCAATAGACAATGAGGTTCTGTTTCTCTAGGTTCTTACGGTACTACTTGCTTATTAGTTGTTACCATTCACAACATCCTCCTTCATGTTCTAGAATTACAAAGGGAAATGAGCTTCATTTATCACAGATAGTAGAACACTTAAGAAAAAATCTTAGAGGCAAAACCTTTGCAGTTGAAATTAAGTATTTCTTTAAGAATTAAAAAAATAGAAAGCAATTACCTCATTTTAACCTGTATTATGACATAGCTAGATTTCAAACAGCCATAGGCAAAGCCAAACAAGTTTGATTCAAAGGGAAAAAGACAAAAGATTGCAAACAGCAGTTACTTAAACCAGTATCTAAATGTAAGAAATCTAGCCAGACTCTAGGACACTCAGTAATAACACTTACTCATCATCCAACAGACATCCTGATTGTACATAATTTGGCCTGGTTTTATAGACAAGACTCATCAAAATAATCAGCTGAAGCAGGAATCTGATACACAGAAGTCTCTGTGTGACTTGGGATCTCTTACACACCTCTCAGCTATGACCTGTGGGTATCTCTATAAAGGCCTGCAAGACAAAGTGTGTCACAGATTGCTGTCTCTTCCCAGCCTGCTTCCTGAATGACTCTACTCGCTAAGCCATAAACCCATGGAATCAAGATACCCTGCTTACTCAACTTTGATTTTTTTTTTATTTCTTAATAGAGTCACCCTAAACTTTTGACATTTCAACACCCATTTCACGTCCAAATTTGTGAAATCTGAAATATACATTGGGGATGGAATATCTTGTAGTTCAAACACTACATCTCCAGGGCACTAAACAATAAAAATGGAGAGCCTATACTACTTTGAGAAACTCGCTGTTTCAAACCAAGTTTTCAATTTGTCCTTAGCAAAAATGGTTGCTTAAGCACAGCAGAAAGATTAAAAGCAACAACATATCATCAGTGTCATATCAAAACAAGCTTTGGATGTACCTATATATGTCTGTATCCCAAAGTTTTCTACCACTGTAAATTTTTATTTAGGAAGGCCAAACAGATCATTTGATTTCCCTCAGCAGTATACTAACATCAAGCACCACTAAACATAAACATTTTGCAGTAATATTCAATGCCCTTTACAGTCTTTCCACTAATTTGGGGGAATATGCTTCCCTTCATTTAAGGCAGCCCCACTACAATAGCAGCTAGATGTGTCAGAATTGGAGGGCGGAAAAAAGCCACAAAGAAAAAGCATTAGTCAAAAAAGGATGTTACCTAATCTCGCTGGAGAATACACAGGTTTACTCGGATCAAACCGAAACTGAGCTGAAAGACATCAACTGAATATAGCAGGTATTTCGGCAGTACTATAGAAATATAGTTATTTTGAATAAGTATTACCCTAAGAAATCAAACATGAAAATAAATAGCTAAGTCACCCACGCTGGTTTAGTTCTGCACTTTAATGGTACCTTTTAATAGCTTCGCATGAGCAGCAACTCCTTGTGTATCATACACTCCCTTCATCATCCTTCTCTTTTACTAAGATTTGCTCACCTTTTTCATCTCATCTTCCATCTATTTTTCCAATTCATTTTCCTGCACAGGAATCTTCATCCTCAGCTCTCCTGCCTTCACCAGTTTCTATTTCCACCTTGCCCACAGAAGCATATTTCCCTACAAAACGCCTTCCTTTTCTACTGATCTGCTCTTTGAATAGTGGTCCTTTCCCCAAAACGCTGCGGATCTTGAGAAGGCCATGGAATAACAGCCAACACTGCAGAGGGCTGCTCAACAGCCTACACATCCTGTAACCTGTATGGATACATCTTTGTTACTGTTACCAAGCTTAAAGCAGGCTCAAACTCAAGCATGTCCTACATGCTGTCAGTTCTTTCCTGCTTGTGTTCTCTGGAAACCAGGCCTTAAGAATAGCGATTTAAAATCTGCGGTGCCTGCCTCGCTTTTTGTAAGTTAGAGAATTCCACTGCCAGACTGCATACAGAGAAGCAGAATGAAACACGGACACATTTTATGTCAAAATCCATCCTTAATTACTTCTGCATACAGTAGGATGCTACGTAACAACAGCACCCTGTAGCAGGAATGATAAAACAGCTGTCTTGATAAGTGTGTAACTCTTGTAACACTCATTTCATTCACCTGTTTGTGGTCCGGTCTTTACAGGGGTCATAGGACCTGCTAAAAGCTGATGAAATTTTGTCAAGTCAATGAAGTTTATCAACAAAAGCATGTACTTTATTAATATTTTCCAGTTGAGCTGAAAGGTCAACATTGTTTACTGTTCAATGAGGCAGCTTTTCAATGTATAATTCTACACTTGGTGCATATACTCCGGGTGAACATTTAAAGCCTTTTACATCCTTCAAGAGGATGAGCAGCCTATGACAGAAAAGGCTACAATACTTTTCATGTAGGCTCTACAGAAGGCTTTCTCATTGCATTTTAAGACTGACATTTATACAGGGAGTGCCTAAGTTCTCTTGTATAAATTTAAACTGAATAGTACTTAACACCAGTGCAATCCAGAGTACTGCACACTGCCAGAACAATGAGAAAACAGACATGCAATACACTAGTGAGTCAAGGAGAAAGTGGAACTCGTAACAGTTCACACATTTTCTTAAAGGATACAAATAATTACACTCATAATAGCAAAAGTAGGATCCCTGCAATTTGAAAGCAAATGGGAACTTGCAAGCAGGAAAGCTAAAGTGAATGTTTCCAAGGAAAAAGCTTCTTACATTTAAATCCTGTCTTCACATTTAAATACTCAGAAGACAAAAACCTGTCCTACCTGTGTGGCTTTGTCTCTCATACACGGAGCAGCTTGTCCATGATTATCACGAGGCCACTGTCCAGCAAGGTATGGAGCAGCAAGTGTATCCAATGAGGAAGTCCGGCGAATATTATTGGAAGGGCTGGATGAAGGTGGTCTTGATTTGTCAGCTAGAATAAGAACACTTGATTAGAAAGTAAACAAGACAGAGAACTTCATTAGATGCCTACAATAAATCATATCAAACCAGAACTATGTTATTAAGTATACAAGACGCTTTTAATACGGGAATTAAGTTCACTTTTCCAGGCTTTATTCAGTTTTAATAAGCAATTAAATGTTTTTTTTATGGTTTCCTTCAGAACATTCTTATGTCTCAAATGTTACACTGTACTCATACACCACCATTAATTCAGTCAAAGGTGCAAAAGTTACTGGATTATTAAATGATGAAGGCTTGGAAGAAATAAAAAGACTTAAAGTTTCCTCATAGATCAAAGCTAACAAAGAAAATTTGTGCTGAACTTTTTCCATTTAATGCCAAGTTTAAAATCTTCCCACTAGCCCTTTACCTACTTTAATTCAAGGGGTGCTGACATGTTTTATTAACCACCGAGTATATGATATATATGTATATATATCACATAGTGATTCATAAAGAGATTATGAATACATAAGGAGTCATGGAACTACCCTAAGATCCAGAAGTCAACTTTGACAGGGTAATGATTTATATCTTATAAGATAATCAAGACAGCTCCTCCCTTTAAGTGCTACTTGGTAGCTACATTCTTATTTTACACACTACACAGTTTGCAACACCTCATTTTTTGTGTTTACATAGATCTCTCTCTTCAGAACAATTTATATACCAATAGGAACCCCTACTGAATATAACAAGCACACGAAGTAACACAAGAAGAAAGAATATGGTTAAAAACAAAAATTTGCATCTACCCCATCTGTCAATGATATGTTACAGTGGCAGTGAAAGACGACGCTGTAGGCTAGTTAAGTGTAAACACGGTGAAGAAAGGTTCCTCTAAACAGTAATTGGGGTTTGTTAAATTAAAGAGACGGACAAACAGGAAAGGCTCTGGGTTTAGATGCACATATATGATTACACATTCTTTGTTACTAGTTATTCTAGGTGTGGAATGCAAATCCAGAGATCACAATGATCTATACTATCAGTTAACCTGCTGCCCTCAGAATCATACCCAAAAGAATTGTGTATTAACCTTACCTACAGCAAATGCAAAAGGCCTAAACCAAATAGCTAGAACACAGCAAAGAAGACACAGAAATCAAATTAAAGCTTTATAAAGGCACTGGAAAAACTCAGTCATATGTCTTTCCTGTCTGGGCCTTCAGATGAATTCTCCACTTGAAGTATAAACAACATAGCAATTTGTATTTGACATTAACACATTTAGGTGCAAAAGAAGTTATGTCTGATTAGCGTCTGACTGTAGTCAGAAAACAAAAATGCTACCATCAGAATTCAATTTCTAAGTTATTTCAATCTACTAAAGATAAATAAATAATAAAGTTAAATATACCTGTTAGGCATAGGCTTAAGCTGTGTGGAAAACACCAGTCTCACAGAACACCAGTCTTTCAAATGTAAGTCTAGTGACATTCTATATTAAATATCCTCATCCAAATTTTGCATTACAAATGGACACATGAAAATTGTGGAAAATATTTCAATTCATTTACACAGAAATAATTATTAGCACTCTAATCAGCTACATTAATATAAAGCAGTCCAGAAACCTCATCTGGTTTATTATTTCTACTAGTGCCAACAATGGCAAAACCTTACTACTGAGCTCACTGCACATCTGCTCTCAGGGAATAGCAGCAAAGTGCAGTTTATAAATTCCCATGCTCTTAAGACCCTTGTATCAAAGGAATTCCCTGACTACTACTACTAGCACCATCCAGTACACTGAAGGGCCTCAGAAGATTTCTGTCTGTATCAAAATGTCATTCCTTAAAAATTACGTTTGCTTTCAAAGTCATATCAAACACGTTATTTGTTTCAGAAATAGCTGCCATACACTCCCTATTAGTGTTTCTTCTGAATTATTATTCTTCATCTTTAAGAAGCTTCTCTCTTTCTGCCACGGGGAAACAGAAGGGTTGCGAAAAAAGAAAACTACAAAATCAGGAAGTGTACGTAGTCAGTGACATTATCTGCAAAGGCACTGCAGCAGACAGCTTCAAAACTGAAGCGGTAGAAAGTATCACCCTCTCCCCTCCTCCACAAAAAAAGAAGTGGAAATAATACTTGCCTGGGCAAACAGACAGAATGAAAACTGAAGAGCCTGTTTACTATTTAAGTTCAAGGGAAGCTGCTCATTTCAAGGCACAAAGCCTGCAAGTACTCCTGTTATTCTGACTTAAAAATTCCTTCAAGGAATTCTGTTTTCAAACTACTTCTGGTATGTTTTTACTTATTTTTCCACCTTCACAGCATGTCTTATTACAAACTGTGAAAAACTCTACTACACAATTTCTCTTGCTCTTTCAAGAGGAAATTTTCAATGGGAACATACACAATGTTTTCATTGCACTTTCCTCCACAATACTTGAAGCAAGCATTCAGCTGCTGTTTTTCCTTGATGTGACCTACATAACAAGAGATCTGCCTCCATAGAGATAACAGTTACAACAGCTGTGGCTGATGAAAAACAATGGAGCTGTTTCATCAAATAGATGCTTCTTGAATATTAGATCTGTTTTAATTGGCCTGATTATCTCTTTAAACCAATATTTGCGATAAATATCAACCCTCCTCTATATCCGCCACTACTCTTAATCTATTCAGAAACAAAATCTTAGTGCAATCCAGCTTCAAACAAAGCAAAACACCACCACAGAACATAAACAGAACATACACAGTGCAAAGCAACCAAGCCCATAATGTGGGAAAATAACAGCCAAGTTACCCTGTCTTCAAGAGTCACCGCAGTACAACTGACTGACTGAGGTTGCTACAGGTAAACTGGTCTCACACACAAGTACTGCAATTGTCAAGTCAGGCATCTCTGAAGGCAATTTCAGCTAAGGCAGGCTAACAATGTGACTGAAGAGCAAAGCTGAACAAATACAGGTGCTTATGAATAACTACCTGAAGTGTGGGAAAGAAAGCACTGACTTAGGCAGGTCTGAGCATACAAGTCCTACAGCTACAACTGGAAATCACAGTGTGAGAACACATACCTTTGGAATTGGATGCCCCACAGGAGAAAGTTGCTATATATAAAAGAAAGGAAGGGTAAATAAAAACCGGGAAGACACTGCACATAAGAAAGTCCAAAAACACACAACACTGAAAATTCACTTTTCAGTTTTCAGGAAAAGTTCAGAACTGCAAAATAAGGATTGCTGCTGAAGTGTATCTTGAAGACTGACCTTACGGCTCTGCTGTATTTGAAATAGAAGTCTTGAGAAAGGAAAATAAAAACTCTATGGAAGCATATTTTCACACACAACATAACAAAACAAAACTAGCAAGCAGAAGAAAGAACCACTGAAAAAGCATAGAACATGACTGATCTCACAGAATTCCCTGTCTGAATTCTAATTTAAGCTTTCTATGCAGGTAAGATACCCAAGAGAGTGAGAAACAGTGAGACTCAGCTGGCTTCTCTGGCATCTAGGCATAGGCTGAACTTTTTGTTCTGTTTTGGTCAGCCTTTTCCAGAGAAATGACATTCATGGGATCTCTCCCACACACAGCTGTCTTTTCCCAAAAACTCACACGAACACAACTGATCTCAGGGCCTTCACCTAGTTTTTAATGTTTCTTTGGAAGTATTCAACAGGCTTAGATAGTATTGAGCACACGCAAACAGCACAACTGCGTATATTCCATTTGGAAGACAGTGTCAGCTGTTATATTCACATAAATGTAAAACAACTACTCACAGCTTTGGTTCTAGTAATTCAAAATGTTCCCACGGCAGGAGAATGGCTGAATTAATGTTGTTTTACAAAACCAAACCTCAGAAAGCCCAAGATGTTCAAGTTACTTAATTCTAGTGAATGAAAACATTTTTAATCCAAATAAACTCTCTTGAAGTGTTGGCCACAAGGAACTTGAAAGTACGATGGTGCAAAATTGAATTCACTTTCTTTATACCTGCCATTTGTGAAAGAGCTTAGGTAACCAAAGCAGACATCAAATGGCACACAAAGCCTGTGCTCTCTTATCCTATAGTTATCATCTTTAATAACTACTGCAAAACCTTGGTAATTAATGTTGGCAGGACTGCAGCTATTATTGTGTCAATCATCAAATTCATCACATAAAAAAATCTACAGTGAAATTTAAGAGTATAATAGAGCTCCATTCCTTCTCCCTTACCCAAGGAGAGGTTCACATCTGAACGCTTTAAGGCTTTCCAATATACTGTTATAACAATTGTCACAATTTCCTTTCACACAAATAGACTTTAATATTACTTTAAAGGCCAAAGTAGTTCCAGATAAAGCTAACTGATTTTCTCCTTAATTTTCAGTGTGAGTTTAAATATCCAATTCAGTGAACAGGAATATACCAGAAAATTCAACACCAGAACAGCAGAGAAACCTTTCACAATCTCAAGACATCTGAAAGGGTCAGTAAACAACTGTTGTGGCTCTGGTCTGGACCTTCTTGTTTACACAATCTGGTGCATTATAGCATTTTTTGGAGCTGAACAGTTGAACTCTTCCAAGAGGATGTTTTATATAAGAACACAAATAACAAGATCACATTTAATCCTTACTCAGTAAATAAACCAAGACAAAAGCAACAACAAAGGTACAGCTTACATATTTCTCTCATTTTGCAACAATCTACTAGCAGATCAAAACAATATCCTCTAACAAGGGTGGCATTACATTACTTATGCATAAAGAGGCATATGTGAAAACTGAACCAAAACTGAAGACTGCAGGACAGACCTCACATGGTAGAAATGAGGCCATTATCAATGTTGGAAAGGACAGAGCACTTGAACATGCAAGTAGAAGCTGAAGTCTGTGAAATAAGTCTCTGCTAAAGACTGCAAGGAGGGGAAAGTAAAAGATGAAAACTGTGTAGTAAGAAAAACTAGGCTCTTGGTCACATTTAGGAGGGAAGCAGCAAGAAAAGCCCAGAAATTTAGAAACTGTACCATAGAATCTTCAGTTTGTAACTATGCCATCATCAATGGAAAATTAAGCGCGTCCAACTTTAAACTGCAATTCACTTCAGAAAACAAGGGGGGGAAACCCCAAACAAATCCAACAAAAAACCACCCCCCAAGAGAACTCCACCACCAGAAAACTCAAAACCAAGATATGAAGTCACATTTGTCAACTCACAAGTTGGGGCTCTCAGCCTGCGTTAAGTAGTGCTAAGCACATTGATGAAAGCTATGTTCAAAACTATTCAACTATTTCAAGGAAAGAGAATCTGAAAAACATGAAGTTGAGTCTGAACTTTCAGAATGAGTACTGCAGTTCAGAAACAGCTATCATTTGTCTAACCTCAAGGCTTATTTAGAAAGAAACTATGGCTGCAGCTGCAGAAATGAACAAAAGCCATCACCATCTGAAAACAAGAAACAGGAAAACCCAAGTTATTCTGCAGTAGATTCTGACTGATACACTGAAGTGCCCTGCATGGCTTCACAGCTGTAGCCTCATTAGCAGCTACCATGTTCTGTAAGTTTTCCTGTCTAGATGAAGCAAAAACAGAAGTTAACTCAGTTTCTACCGAGCACTGGACTACACAATACAAATGCTAAGCAATATTAAACGTGTTTAATTTGCATTTTGGGCCATTACAAGTACTGTTCAGAAAGCAATTCTGCTTTCACACATCTTGTAAAAAGATAGTGGAGTTACTTTAACACAGTAATCAAATGACTTGATTCTTTCTGCATATGAATGCTTAGGCCCAATAAAGAAGGTAGCATGGTTTCAAGAGACTTCTATGCAATGATCTAAAGACGGTGCAATTTTTCCACCCTAAATGGTTGACACATGCCTTTGCAAGCCGCTTTCGATTTCAAGGCTAGCCATCCTGTTCCTCATTCTCCAGGCCAGGAGACTGCACCTTGGGCAAATCACAGGAAGAAGACAGGATTGTGCTATGTATATGAAGTCTTTCAGATTACTGATTAACAAGACTCTCAAACAAAGGATACACACATTCCTCAACCCAAAGGCTCCAAAGAGAACCTTAAAAAAAAGCCACGTTACTGTTATCTAGAAAGCAGAAAAAGTAATTCAGAACCTAAACACCTTTGTGACGCTGTTCTCTTAAACTGCAGGCAAGCAGTCATATGGCAATCTTGAAAGGGTATGTCTGAATTAAAACAAATGACAGAAATTAAGTCACACAGGCATTAGCTTCGGTACTATGTGCTACACCGATTGATTATGACTGTCTAATTTGGCAGCATCATTCTTCAAGAGCCAGGATAGAATAAAAAAGAAAGAAAACCGACATGGTGGCAGTCTGGTTATAATCCTTATTCTAGAAGGGTGAGCAACATTAGGAGAAGAGAAGTGTTGAAGGGAATCATGTTGGTACTACATTTCTGCATATACGCTTTGGTATATTAGCCAACTTTACAGAGCAGGTTACTGCGTGCAGTTTTATAAAAGAGCAGCTATAAATTTTGGTATCTCAGAAGTCACAGATTTTTCCAGATTTGAGGATACGAACACAAAGGCTCACTCAAGCATTTCTGAGTAAACTTTTATCCCAAGAAGAGCAAGGACGTATGTAAGCCTCTTTTATCCTCAACCAGAAGCCAAATGTTGCTTCAAATTCAGCATTTCCAGTAAGTACGTTTTAATTGCTCAAAGCCATTAAAAAGCAGTTTGCTACAAAATACATGCCATTCCCACACTATTTTCTACCCTTGATGTAGCACAAGCTTGTCATCACGCAAGTTCACACATCCTTCTACAGGGTTCATGCTGAAAGCAACTGCTAAGAGAGATAACGAGCACTTTTTCCTGCATCTATGTGCAATACCTACAATGCTACTAGCTTACTAATCACAGCTTGCGAACACCGAATTGAAATCACACACCATCTGGGAAAAGATGGACAGAAACAGATGAAGATGCGAAGGCTTCACAACAGCCCCCAAACACCAAATACACCTAAAGCTTATACCGAAGTACCTGATGTACATCTAACACCGCTGTTTCCCTCTCATCTGGAAACCTTCGGCAGTACTCGCAGAAGCGCTACAGCAATAGCTACAATTCCCCACATGGCATGCTCGGCTTTCTCCTTCCCTCTTCTAACAACCAGGAAGCAGCAACAAAAGCAACAAGCCCTTCAATACATACACGCTCCGCAAGTGCCGCCGCCAGCCACAGAAGGATCGGAGCGGGCTCAAGCCTGGGCGCGGCCCCCGTGTCCTTACCTCTCCTCCCGACAGCAGGAGCGGGAGGGCGCCGCCGACCCCAGTCCTACCACCCCTCAAAGCGCTCCCTGAACCCGGCAGCGCCGCCGGGGAGCGCCCGCTGCCGCTCTTCCCGCAACGGTCTGGCCATGCAACCCCCACCCCCGGTACGGGTCCGCACCCCGGCGGTAACTCCGTGCGGCAGCAGGTGCGCGGCGCGGTCGGGCCGGGGCAGCGCTCACCTTTGCAGACCGGGGAGCTGGGGCTCTTCCTCTCCGGGGAGCTCCTGCCTTGCTCCGGCGAGTGCCGCCGGTGCCGGACCCTGCCCGCCGCCGTAGCGCTGCCCTCGGGCAGCGGAGGCACGGGAGAGGAGCACGGTGAGAGCCCGCAGCCCAGCGGCGGCGGCGGGGGAGGCGGCGGGGGGGGGGGGGGAGGAAGAGGAGGAAGGGGAGCCGAATGTGGAGGATCTGCTGGAGAACAGCTGGAACATCGCGCAGTTCTTGC
>JAOEHY010040724.1:0-54352 GCA_025447955.1 Psilopsiagon aurifrons
GGATATGAGGAAGAAATTCTTTACTGTAAGGGTGGTGAGGCACTGGAATGGGTTGCCCAGGGAAGTTGTGAATGCTCAATCGCTGGTGGTGTTGAAGGCCAGGTTGGACAGAGCCTTGGGTGGCATGGTTTAGTGGGAGGTGTCCCTGCCGTGGCAGGGGTGTTGGAACTGGATGATCTTAAGGTCCTTTCCAATCCTGAGTATTCTATGATTCTATATACAGCACTGGAGATGTTTATGCTTTGATCACTCCTAGTAGGAGATAAATATAGTGCTTTCCTATAGGTGATATTCCGAGTGCCTGGTGCAGAAATTCCTTCAAAAACTTGCTAGAAATGATTTTTATTCAGTCCAGTCCATAACTAAATTTTTTCACCTCCAGAAAATGATTAGACTACCCAGAAAGCCTCTCTCCCAAAGAGCGAAGCTACCCCTTTACTCTACAGTATCTGGGAGCTGTATGCTGGGTTCACACTGTGACTGGCAAGAACTGAAATACGCTTTTTCATAGCGGTATGATGCCACAAGGTCCCACTGCTGCTCCTGCACAGCTCAGGAGGCAGCTAGACCCAGCAGAGCCATGTCTCCCACAGCTACCATCATAGCTGGAGTTAGTGACAGGCAGCTAGAGCAATGCTGGAGGGCTTTTCCTGGGAGTCTGTTGCAGAGAGTGAAACTGCAGAAAATTTAGTCAGTAATAATGACTGAGCAGTTGTTAGAAGTTTAGCTTAACTTCATTACAGACTTCTTGTGTGACATAAAGGAAGCTGTTTAGTTTACCAGTGTCTCTTCTCAATGCTATGAAGGTTAAAAACCAGAAGTTCATGAGTGGGACAGCTGTTCCAAGGAGGAAAACTTGTAAGACAAGGAACATTATTTGTTATGGTTAATCCATGCAAAACTGAAATTATCAGTCTTGTCTTAAAATTGTAAGAAGGTTTAGGGAGAATTTCAGGAGGTAAAATGTTTGGAGTTCTTTTCTATATGCTTTCAGAGACTGGGTCTTTTGTGTACACTCAAAGGGATAGAAATGCATTAAATATAAAAAAAAATCCCCAAAAATCCAAACCAAAACCTAAGTAGCCCAAGAAAAGAACTATGATGATATCAGTTGGTACCTGGGACATGATTTCACTGCTGTTTTATTACCCCTGGCCCTATTATGAGTTTTATACTGTGAGAAAACTGGGACTAGAATGAGTAGCCCCAGTCCTACCTCAAGTCTATTGGAAGATGGTGGTGCCTTTGATGAATTTGAATTCAGTCATGGATGTGTTTTGTTGATTGCTGCCCTGCCTCCTCTGCTCAAACAGTAGGATATTTCTCTCTGCTCTTATTGCCTTGCTCATCTTTTCCTGCATATGCTGCAAATCCCAGAAGAATATTAAGAAGTCCACCAAATAACAAAAGCCCCATGGTGGCATTGGACATTAACAATTATAGCATTAAAAATGAAATCTTTCAAAAGCCTTCTTTAGTTGATAATGGTAATGTTCTGGGCTCACAAACATCAGGTCTGGACCAAAACAAGGGAATTATTTACCTAAACGTTGTATGGAAATGTGTATTTGTGATATTTATCTGCTTTATAGCTGGCAGCAAATGGATCCTATCTTCTGGTTCACAAAATTTGGAGCATTGTTGACACACTGGAGTGTCCAACAGAATCCTAAATTGAGAGCAGGCATATGAAGCTGTATCTTGGAGCAGCATCATCTAGGAGTGCTACAGTACCTTTATGTCACCTTTGCCTTCATGCGTAAGGGTCATTCTGTATAGAGCTGATTACCCAGGATAATACAGCATTGCAGATATGGCAAACTAGATGTTGTAACACAGCCTTACTCATGGTCTGTTTTTTTGACTGTTCAATCACTTGACCACTGCCTGCACCGAAAGATTTAAGCCACATATATAGATATTTATATGTATAACTAATACAAGGCACATACAGAATTTGATTAGAAATAAATCAGAGAAAGAAAACAGATGTGACATCCAGGATTGCGTTCTGCAACATATTTCCTAAATTTCCCTATTTAGTTCTAAACATCTCAAGTGATAGTACAATTTGTTTTGAGACATACTTCCAGACTGTTATTGTTTTCCTTGGCTGTTTTCCTTTTCTCATTTAATCCCAGCAATTTTAGCGTGTAAACAGGACAGTAAGCCACGTAAAGCTAATTCACTATTACAAATAAAATGCTGTTTGGATAGAGCTTTGGTTATTTGCCATTCAAAGGTTTACCTCATGTCTATGATTAATGCATCTGTGTGAACAATTTTCTTCCAAACATGCTCTACCAGTAGGTGGGACACCTGGCTTAGAAGTTCACAGTCTCCAAACATATCGAATCTCAGATAGCCGATGTTGTTTTCAAATACATTTGTCTGGAATGAAAATTTAATCAGATCTTCAAATACTTCTGGGGAAGGGATCTGAAAGAGTTTGGAAAAACAAAACAAATAATTTGTTGGCACTGAATAGCTTGGCACAAGATTTAAAAATAATTATGAGGGTCAAGTTTAGTCCAGGTGGGATATATGTAAGGAATGTGACCAAGTTTGAGGAACATAATAAATGATATTCAGATTTTTGCATATCAAACATAGGATGGCATTGGCTACTGCATTGCTTGCCCAGCATCAGTAACATGCCCAGAATCTGGATCTGGCACCTATTTGTCAGGACTGAGCTTATTTTTCAAAAATACAAGAATTCCCTTAGATCAAAGAAGCTGAGAAGGCTATAAGAACCCTCCCCCAGCCTGCAGCATAGGCCACTATCCCAGGCCTGATACCCAAGCCTACTTGTTTTATTTAGCAGTTCTTTCTAAATAAGGTATTTTCTAAATAGGGCTCCCCTCTAAATAAGGACTTTTATAATCTCCTGACAAACATCTGCTGGCTACAGGTGAGGCTGGCCCCAGCCCCTTTTCATTAGCCAGTGCCTCTGACAGTGAGAAATCTCATGTGTTGGGCATGTGCTAGGCTACTCAGGGGGCAGACGTGTTAAATCTCTCTTATGGTGGCCATGTGCTTGGAGTCTCACGTGTTAGGCTGTGATTTGCATACATGTGTCTGAAAACTCTCCTTCAGCTTAAGAAGAAAAGACTTTGGGATATATATAACTTACGTGACTTTCAGCAGTTTGGCCTTTTCTCCTTAGGGTGGTTGTGAAAATGATTTTATACTTGTTTTTTTATCAATTGCCCTCTGCCATAGCTCAGCCCCAGACAATCCATTCTTTTGCATCCCAAAGAACAAAGAGTCAGCAGTAAGCCATGTGCTAGAAGGTGTTCTCCCAGTCTGCAACAGACCCTAAAATTTGGAAGGCATTTGGGCTTTCTGCAGCTGTAGAGGAGTCAGGCAATCTGCTGCCCTACATGTAGTGCTCTGGGGTGGGGATGTGCTCCCTCCAAAAGCAGGTCTGCCACAACAGAATGAGGGTTTGCAAGGTGTGTGAATGCAGTTGTATTTGACATAGCTCAAGCACTTTACCTTTACCTGGGGAAAAATTACCCACCAAATCACACTTTTAGCTGCCCTGAGATTCTTCATGATTCAGTGCCTTCTGTATGCCAAAATTTCAAGTATTAATTTAAAAGCTCTATTGACCAGTAGTTGTTGATGTGATGGTAAGAGCAAATTTTACTGAGTCCTTTTTTGTACACTCCTTTCTCACTGTACCTTGTGGAAATAACCATTATATATGGACTGTAAACATCAGTCCAGCACTACTGAGTTTGTCATTTCCAATCCACTTCCCAGTGACAGCAATGCTACTTGATCTGCCCACTGTACTTTGATTAACAAATCAGTTTTGAAGAATACATCCAGCATGCATTGCATTGTTCTGACAGAGCTTACATCTAGTTCAGAGGTACTGGTCCCCCCAGGAGAAAAAAATCATCACTCATTGGTAGCATCTATAAATAAAACTGATGTGTTACTTTCAGCCATTTACCAATGATATTTTAACTGAGCACACATTTCTTAGCTCTGTCTCCAACAATAATTACTAGGTGCATACCCATTAGCATGTTGATTAAGAATAACGTCTTTGTCTATGTGTGGTAATTTTTTTTTCAACTTGTTCTTTTACTGTGCTGCATCACATGTTCACTGAGGACTTTAGTACTTGTTAGCAGTGTTGTTATTTTTTGGAAATTCATTACAAATTTTAAGGTGGGAGGGTTGCTTTTAAAGACTTGGGACTCATGGGGTAAAATTAATATACAAGGATCTCAAAGAAGCTCTTCTTTATCTTCATGGTTGCAGGGAAGGCATGAAAATATACCAATTCTAAAGGCTCTAGGACCGGAAGTTACAAAAATGTAATTTTGGGGGCGTAAGCCCCTAATTTTTAAGCAAAAGAGGTGAGTAGGCTGGGCTGACAGTAGAGAGTTACTATCCTGAAAAACTGCAGTTTCATGACACTGGCACACAGGCCATGTGCTGCCAGTACTTAAGGAGGTAAGTTTAGCTTCAGAGAGCAGCAGCACACTCTTCTTTGGAAGGCAAGACTGTTTGCTGGCCAAGGACAAGCTGGGACAGAATGCAGCTGAAAGTAAGATCTTGCTGCTCAGTCAAGCAATGTTTACCTACAAATTACTTGATGTTAAATACAAACCCTTAGGTGCCTTAGTAAGAATACTATAAGCAATGTGGCTAAACTAAAGTATCTCCAAGCTAACACCACTTAAGCCAAGGAAGAACTGGTTTTCATTAACTATAGAGGGTCTCTAGCCCTATTCTGCAGTCCCCTTCGACAAGTGAGTGGCCTAACCAGAATAAGTGATGTGACACAAAATAGGACCTAGAATGTTGCCTTAGGACTCATGCATGGAGTTTCATTCCTGAATCTGACACTAACACATAACCCAATCATAGGCAAACTACTTTTCCAACTATGTATCTCTTCGCTCTCTTCTCCCCTTTTACCTCTCCCCTAACTTGTTTTATCTGTTTAGATAGAGACTGTATTTTCACAGCTAGTTTTGCACTGAGCATTGTAACATCTCTGATTTCCAGTAAGGTTTCTAGTGCTGCCAGCTGCCAGCTGGTAAAATGTTATCAGCCAATATCCTTGTGCCACTGCAAATCCTGAGACTGGTTTAAGAACCATGAGATCTCGGGGACTGAGTGGTGGGATTGTGCCTTTCTTTCTTGGAATAGCCTTTGGGTTCTGCACAGGCTGGAATGGAACTGTCCATCCTTGTAGGTCTCCCAGCTCAAGGCCTGAGCAGGATCAGCTATATCTCTGACAGCCAATTCTCACTTGCTCTTAAAAACACCCGTATCACTGGGTGATTTCTGGGCAATCCAGTCTAGTACGTCACCAGTCTTACTATTACAAAGATGTTTTTAACATCTAGTGTAAACAGCCTAAGTTCACTACTTGCCACAGTTTAAATGCATTACTTCTTATCCTGTTTACCATGGAAAAGGGAAAAGATTATTCTCTTCATATTTGAAACAGCCTGTTACGTAACTGAGGACTATTTTAATATCTTCTCTCAGTTTTCTTCTTTCTGGAATAAACAACTCAAAACTTTTAACTTTTTCAAGATTACTCTTATTCAGTCTCCTCTTTACTCCTTTTCAATTTTCTGCTGTCTCCCCACTTGAGGAACATCTGTCCAGAAAAGCATTGCCCAAGCCTGCACATTATATACTCCAGCTAAATTTTCTTTAGAGCTGAGTGTAGCAGAAGACTTCACATATTTTAGTGATTATATTCCTCCTTATCCATTTCAGTTTGTGGGTTATTTTTTGCTGCAACAAATTGACTCTGTTAACTTGTGTTCAGTTCAACTTGTGAACTCTGAAGAACCCATATCCTTTTTTAACAAGACTCCCCAAAAACAAGCTGTTTTCCTCCCAGAGCTGTGCAGTCAATTACTATCACCCTAGAAACTGTGTGAGAACCCTGCATGTGTTCTTATTTAACCTCATCCTTCTTTTCAGTGATCATTTCTCCAGTTTTTTCCAGAACTATAGCTTTGAATTCTAATCCTGCCCTCCATTGTGCCAAGACAACCAGGATTTGTGGGGGGGTGGGGGTGGGGGGTGTTACCACAAGCAAAAGCTGAAACCCTCTAGGACAGTGCTCTGGAAAGGATTAAAAGAGGTTATTCAAGGCTTTCAGCCTCCATTGAGGAAGTGTTGGGCAGAGTGAGAGCTGTACTTCCACCCTGCAAAGGATGGCACTACAAAATGGTGTGTAAGCCTGCTCTGACAATACACATACTCATTGCAAGCCACTGAACTATCACGAATACGAATTGAAAAAGGTGAAGCGTCAATGAGAGTTAAACATAAGACATCTTTTTGGCTTGCATGAACTTGTATGATTCCACTGACTTTATTGTGGTTATGTTGATATATATCAGCATTGTATGGGCCCACAACAATTTTGTTCCACCTGTTAGCAACAGGTGTAGAAATTTTATTATCCATCTTGACACTTTGAGGCTGAGTATTTTGATTTCACTCATTTATGAAGGGACATCACAATCAAACTACACTACTTTCTGGTGAAACATCTGTAACTATTTTCTCCTTCAGCAAGTAAAATACTCTGCTATAGATACATATTATTTGTCTGAGAAAAGGATTTCAAATGGAGGATCAATTTCTCTTTATAAAAGAATAATTTTAGTCTTTTACTCTGATCATAATTTAGAGCCTCTTATCTAAAATATTCATACAAAAATTCTTTCAAGTGTGAAGACTGCAATCAAAGTATTTGAGCATTATCAAGGAGCCAAAAGAGTCATTCAAAGAGAGTCTTGTCACTTGAAATTAACATAACCACATATACTAAAATCAGGCAGCAGTTCTTTTGTACGTAGCCAACATTACTCAGATATTCATGAACACAAATGTTTCAGTATGTGAAGTAAGGTATGACTGAAGAGAGGCAAACAGAGGAATAAGAAGTATGAATTATTGAACTGCACATCAGCAAGTTTACAGGCTTCTGCCTTATAGGCAAAATGCTGTTTTCTGAATCACGAACAATATATAAAATATTTGCCTCTGGGAAGTCTGACTTTGGAAATGGTATTCATGCGGCAGACAACTCTGGCTAGCATTGACCTTGCTGCTATTGTAAAGGAGACGTATTCACTACCCATACTATGCTTCAGCAGCTATTCCAGTGTAGCAGATGCAAAGGTCTACACACATTTCACTTGTCTGTCTGCTATGTCCCATCTCATCCTTCTTGAAGTTATTCATCATCACTTTCACTTAATTGTGTTGGATCTGCTTCACTGTCAAGGTCATTATTGAGAAAATCCCACAGTTAAGGGAAAAGGTGGCTTGGAAGGTAGGTAGCACAAGAAGAAAACTAGCTTTTAGGTGTTGGAGGAATAAATATGATACAGATTAAAAAAGCTACCTTGCCAATTATAGGACTGTAACAAAAAAACAAAACAAAACAAAACAAAAAGCACCCAAATGCTAATAGTGCCATCAGGTAAGCTTCAGTGTAATCTTACAGCATTTGCTCTCTGTATTTTTGGTAGGGGGTATTCCTGAAATATTCCATAGAAAGCATCCCTCTTGGCTATGCAAAAGCAAGGCAGGAAATGAAGATACTTTTGCTGCCCAGTGGTGAATATGTGGAATGGGTGAATTTTCTTTTACCTCTATCAAAAGGAAAAGCCTTCACTTCAGTAATTTCGGTGTCTTCGTTTACTCACTCCTTCTTCTTCAAATGTGTTAACATCGCACTCTTGTCTCTCTGTCTCTCAATTTCCTCAAGCACTGGAGAGAATGTATAGGCCTTTGGAAACTATTTTAACTTCCTAAGAGACCCTATGCTTCTCCTCTGCTATTTGTACAGTATTTCCCCTTAAAGGAATCTCACTTCTGTCCTGATTTTCTTTTACACTGATGTGATCTCTTTCTTACAGATGTATTTCCAGTATCTTCCAATCATTTTGCTTGACAAAGAACTGAGGTAAACATAGGCATTAATTAGTATAGTAGCTTTTTCTCATTAGCTCTCTTAGGATCAGAATTTCACATCATTTGGCAAACAAGATATTTGTCCTGCATATCCTGTTCTCAGCATTCAAGGTCTGAATAAAGGTTTGAAACAGCCTACAATACCCATTAACAGCCTTTCAGTGAAAGCAGTGACTTATTTGCAAGATTGGCCTACACTGTAGAATGGGAAGAAATTATGATGTATCACTACTGATATGTTGGTAATAATTTAGCAGGGACCTCTGTCAAAAACATCCTTAGAGTGAAGCTTTCTAAATCTGAGAAATGTAGGCAGGATAAAGAATGATGAAAAAGAAAAAACATTTAATTTATTCATTATTTCAATTTAAGCTTAGAGGCAAGAATGGGGCCAGCATCTCTGGGTTAACAAACTTCAAAAACATGTCTTCCCCTAGCAGTGTTTAGACTTTGTCCTTAAACTTATTGTTGGAGATTACACCTCACTTTAAATCATGCATACCAAAAATGTCAGAGGGTGGAAGCCCACTGATTTCCTTCCCCAGGAAACATTTAAGTTACCTGACACTTGGTATACTCTGGTTCATTGCAAAGGCAAATTCATTCTCTTCAGAAAGCAATTTTATAAATCCCTAGAGAAAAGACATCTCTGATAGCCATGCTAGAGCAGTAGCCAGAAAGAAGCTAACTCCATCCAAGAAAGGGATCAGTTTATCCTAACCATCCTTTAATTTGAAGATGGGATCTTAGCAAGTGCTCCTGGGAGCTCTCGCCAGCACAACAGACAAGAAAGATTGCCAAGGCAGACCAGTGCATAAATACCCAGGCTCAGAACAAAGCACAGACTGTTATGCAAACCACACAGCATGGGCAAAAGTAGATTATTAAAAATCAAGTTCTCCCTGGGGTCACATAACTTCCACACAAATACTTCTCCCAAAGTATTTCTAGGTCACTGGGAAACTGTCTGGTGCTGAGCCTGAGATACAATCAGAACAACTTTCCACTATCACTACCAAAGGAGCTGCTTGTTGTTCTTGTGTAATACAAGTCTGGCACAGCAATTTTATATAGAAAAATCCATTGAAAAGTATGTGGCTGCATGTGTTGTGGTGTATGCATGTACCCAGGTCCAACCAAACTCTTCTTAAATTACGAACTTGGTTTGTAACCAGTGGGATTCTGCATTAATTTATTATAGCTTGAAAAGCCATAGCACTGAAAGAGACAGGATTATAAAGACAATGAGATATCTTCCCTCTAACCATGAAGCCCAGCATATTCGCTTGTGCAGATGGCAACTGAAAGAAATTCACAGCTTGAATGTTGTTCTCAAAATGCATGCATCCAGAACTATCATCTACTACCACAATATACTACTTTGACTTTCCTCCAAAATCCACTCAGCCACTGGGTTTTCTTCCGGATACATGTAAATCATGGTGGTTTTTATGATATGGCCCAGAAATACGATATCTGACTCAGTACTCCCATTCTATCTGGCATCAGCATAGCTGGATTCAAGAGAACTGTACCTGTTTTGGCATGATCCCTGGGATGCTGTCCTTGGCATGTTGAGGGATGTAGAGTAATTTCAGGTGCTCATCATCAGAAAGAGCTTGCAAGTTGGCAGTCACCTTCCTGGCCAGCTCTTCTTCTGTATTAATCCTTCTATAGCTGTCTTTGTTGATGTTCTTGGTGAGGTTTAATGCTATAACAGCCCCAGCATTCACAAAGGCATAATTATCTGCTACAAGCTTGCCTACAGTTTGCAATGTCTGTGGCACCTGGGCACGCAGGTTGGCAATTTGCTGAGCTACAGACACGGCTTCATTGGCCTGGACAGTGATATGTGGCTCCACCCCAGACACACTCCATACTTTGCCAGTGACTGGGCTGAGCACTACTTGGCTGGGGATAGAGGCATATAGGGAACTGTTACCAACACGATATATGCCCACTGAGAGAGAACCACCGACTGTGGGCTCACCAATAACTGTGGCCCGGTATAGATCCTTCATAGAGCGAGTGAAAGCTTCAGCTGCTGACCCACTCATATGGCTTGTTAGGATGTAGATGTCCTTGAGGGAGCCATACCTCTTGCCTGTGACTTGTGGGAGAGTCCATACCTCTGTGCTGTGAGAGGTACTACGATCAAAGATGGTGTAGAGGTGCTGCCGAGGCTCAGACTCAAAGAAGTAGGAACATAGTATTGGGATGGCAGTGGAATAACCACCTGTGTTGTACCTCATGTCAATAATCATGGCATCTGTGTCCACCAGCTTGTTCCACACCATTTGCACCAGCTGGGGCCCAATGGCCTTCACTGTTTCTGCCTCAGCCATCATATCAAAGCGAAGGTAGCCCAGGTTGCCTGGCAATACCTCAATTTTGAAGAGTGCCTCAATGATGTAGCTCAGCTCCTCAGGGCTGGGACTCATGCTGGGAAACTGTTCTTCTGGTGTTGGTTCCACATGACTGTGGAAGACATGAAGCCGATGGTCTCCTGAGGCCTCCTGCAAGTCACTGGTAAGCTGTGAAGCCAATGTCTCAAAGTCCACAGCTGACCGATAACCTCCTTGGGCCTGTTTAGTGCTCAGCAGAGCACTGGCCTTACCAGCCACTTCTGGGATGGCATAGTGAGCCTCCAGGAGTTGTCCAGTACTTTCCAAAAGTACTCCCATATTCTTGTGGAAAGATAACACCTCTACTGCTTTCTCCAGTGCATCCTCAGCCAACACTATGGCATCAGGCACAACTCCTCCACCCATCCAGCTTTCACCATGGTTGTCAATGAAGGTAATCACAGGAACTGTGATAGTCAGGCCACAGGTTATTCCCTGCTCAGGCTGCAGCAGAGGGAAGGTGCGGGTGTGTGAGAGGCTTCCTGCTGTGATCTCACCAATCAGTGTGGCACGGCCCAGGGACTGCATGAGGTAAGCAAACTCCTCAGCAGCTGTAGCAGTGTGGCGGCTGGTGAGCAGGTAGATGCCACGCTGAGCCCCATAGGACTGGCCCAGGAGTTCTGCCTGACTGTTGTGCTCCTGTGTGTGGTTGTTGCGCCTGTCATAGGTTGTGAAGAGATGGACAGGGCCAGCAGCAGGATCTTGGAAATAGGACAGTAGCACAGGTACAGCAGAAGAGGAAGGGCCACCAGGGTTGTAACGTAGGTCCATGATCAAGTTCTCTGTATTTTGGAGGGGCTCCCACACTTTGTGGACAATATAAGGTCCCAGCTTAGCAAGCACAGAGGCATCTGCAAACTCATCAAAGCGCATGTAGCCAACATTGCCTGGCAACACTGACACCTTGAAGACAGTATCTACTAAGGCATGCAGCAGTTGCTCATTGTCAGGTAAGTTGACTGCCAGTGCAATCGGCTTCTCAGCAGGAGGGACAGCAGCTTCACCTGGCATCAAGACTCGGACCAATAGGCGGGGGTCTTCAGATAAGGTCTGCATCTCAGAGTTGAGCTTGGTGGCCAAGTCCTCTGCTGACTGCACAGAAGAGAAGTCAGAGCTGCTGAGGTGCTGCAGCAGCACTGGCACTCGGTCCACTAAGCTGTAATAGTCCTTTAATATGTTTGTGAGGAGACTTAGGGTGCCAGGCACTGCTCTGCGTACTGCCAGGATGTCCAGAGATTTCTGCAAGGCTTGCTCTGCCTCAGTAGCCACACATGGCACCACTCCATTCACCTCCCAGCTCTGTCCACCCTTACTCAAGGGGCTCACAGATCGAGACACGGGAACCGTGATGTAGAAGTTGGAGGGGCCAATACGCAGCTTCTGGATGTCCAGTGAGCCCCCAGCTGTCTTCTCCCCGACAGTGATAGCCCTGTTCATGTGCTTGAGAATGTAAGCCACATCTTCAGCCACTCCTGTGGTGTGGTGGCTGATCAAAACAATGACATCCTTGTCTTTGCTGTATCTCTGTCCCAACACCTTTGGAAGTGTCCATATCTCTGTGGTGGTGTTGGAGGGCCGATTGTATACAGTCTCAACATGCAGCATCTCGTCTGCTTCATGCAAGTATGAAATGATGAAGGGGAGACCAGAAATCTGTCCCCCAGTGCTGTGACGAAGATCTATCACCAAGGCAGATGTCTCTATCAATGTCTTCCACACCTTGTCCACCAGAAAAGCTCCAACTTTCTGCACAACTTCCTGTCCTATGATATAATCAATCCTCAGGTATCCAACATTGCCCTCTAGCTTGTCATACATGACCACATGCTCAATAAGACTAAGGAGTTGCTCACGAGTGGGGGAAGCTTCAGCTTCCTGACTGGGATCTGTATGTGGTGTTGGCTCATAGGAAATCACCAGTCTTGGGTCATTCAGAGCACCCTGCACACCAGCTGTCAAGACGTTGGCCAGCATTGTTGGATCTGGTATGTCCAGGATCTCCCCGCTCTTGATTGCTTGTTCAATGGCTTCTTGCATGCCCACTAGGTTTTCAGGATAGCAGTAGTTATCCAGAAGGACTTTAGCCATGTCCAACACTAGAGTTGACTGAAAGATTTCCTCAGCAGGTATGCTGAATATGATCGCTGCTGAATACAGGAAGAAATGTGCCCGGATCATTTTGTCTCTGAATGGAAAAGAAATGAAGGAAAGAAGTCAGAAGCTCAAGGTGAATGTAACTCTCCAGTGACTCTGTTTGTGGATCACACTGAACTCCCTGTGTTGAATCCAGGTGCACTGAACAAATAAAAACCTTTTGACCGCCTTAAACCTTTAATCTCATTAAAATGGAGTGCATCATCCGAAGTGCACCAATAGATGAAGTTCAGCTAGCTCCTTACTACTTCACAGCTCTCTTACGAAACAGTAATAAACTTCAGTCATCAAAGATGATCTTTCTTCATCAGTTAATTATTTCCAAAAGGTACTATATTGCCTGTTATAAATATCCTGGCTTATCTTGACAGTGGATTTCTTAAATGCAAATCTTGGATTTCAACCACAATTAGAACAGCAGTCATACAGTCTTTTACCATTATTTATGGAAAGCTTATACCAGGAGATTCTTCAGTGACTTGTTATATCAATATTCAAATTTTTTTCAAAAGTTGTTGACAATATATTGTCTTTGGTGTTTTTCAGTCTCAGCTGCAAAGGACTGCTCTTACATTCTATGACTAAGGGCTCCAAACAAGGAACTTCAGACATTTAGAGCAGCTCATAAAATCCAAGGTAATGACAGCTTGTTAATTTCTGTGCTGAGAATTGCCAGCATTTTAAACAGGACTTTGAAATACATTTGCCTCAACATAATTACAGCTAAATCTGAGGTGACTTTAATCTTCATAATTTGCACTCAATTAGGATTTACTTGTAATGCCGTTGAGTAACATATGGTCATGTCTGATGACAGCTTCCAGCCAATAGACTTTAGGCTCAACACACCAAAATAGAATGTGGGGGATTGTTTTCTTCTGCTCACAATATATTCAAGACCCTATTGTATTAAGAGTTTGAAAGAGGATCAGAATATGCAGGATGAAGCTTCAGGCTATACCCATGTGAGTTGTCAACATTCAGATCCCCAGTATGACACACCAAAGACACACAAGAACAGATTCTTGGCTTTAAGTCTGAAAAGAGCTGCCACCCCAGTCATTCTGCTTGCTGGAGGTAGCTGCAAGAATGGACTAGGGAATTTGGGAGGAGCATGTTTTTGTATTGTTTTCAAAATGTCACTTGTTCCTACATCTGAGTACATCTGGAAGGAAGACCCTAAAAATGGTCTATCCTGGCTGGGTGCACTGCTGCTGTCCTGTGTAAGTGTCATGTGTGAAGCTTGCCACTTACTTGATCAAAGTTTAGGGAATTCCTCTTTCTAGGTTATTCAGTTGTAGTAATAAAGGAGTTTTGTGAAGTCCCTTCCTTTAATATTTCTGTGTAGAAGTGGCCTTTTCTAAATATGCTGGTACGTTTCATCCCATGGTTGATGTAAACATGTATGTATGTATGCAAATGTATAAATGTAAATCCATCAAAGGGAACAATTAAATTGTTCTAAGAGTTCATTAGAGAAAGGACTGCTCTATAGCAAAATCTGTAAAACCTGATGTAATCACAGGTATTTCTGGCAACCAGGCTGGGCCATCACCTGTAAGAAACCCTAGTATAGAAAATATTCCCACTTCCCTTGTCAAAGGAGAGGCCTAGAATATAGTTTAAACTGTTGATAATACATAAATAAATAATTAAACTCCAAGTTCTGTTGAATATTCTTAATTTTGGGGATGGTTCTATATTGTGACAATGTGTGATATCCATCACAGACCTAACTCCAGGGCAGTATCACCAGTTTGTATTGCTCTTGCTTTTTCTCAGCAAAGAATAACCCAGCACTCCAGGTCAAAGGTAGCTGGAATAAAAACTCTCCAGCATAAGAACACTTGTCTAGAAATGGTCTTTTGAGCCACAAGACTTATTGCCAGCATTACATCAACTCTTCTTGTCGCCAGCACAGTGGAGAGGACCCTGGGCAAATTGATCCCTATTGCTTTTCTAATCCATGGCTCTTCTGTCTGTCTAGCTTGAAAAGGTTTTGGGGCAAGGAATCTGTTTTGCTACTTTAATGTCTACTACATACTCTACATTTACTTTCAACCTCTGATAGTGTCTCTAAATGCCATTACCACAGGAGTAATTGCGCACACCATAATGTATGTTATGACAATCCATTCAGGATGAATGGATGAGACATTGTGCTTTACAAATCCCCAGTTTACTTCTCTGTGCACTAAGGCAGGGGATGTCTGATATAAAAAACATGAGCTATGAGAACTAGATAATCTTAAAGTCCTTTCCAACCCTAACTATTCTATGATTCTGTGATTTGATGGTTCTGTGAATTAATGCATATGACCAAAAGGGGGATGATGCATAGATAATCTTAGTTCTGACACTTCTCACTTTGGAGTGCTTAACATTTTGATGTCAATTGCATTTTTTGTGTGTGTGTTCTAATGCCTTCCATTAACTTGGAAGGGAAGATACATTTTAATTTTGTTATGATGGAAAAAAAACTCATAAAGAAAACATGTGTATGATCTAAATAATCATAAAAAAAATATATGTATGATCTAAAACAACAAAGTAAAAATGTGTAAACATGGAAGGGTTAGATATTTCATCTGCTGGGCTAGGGGGCTGGGTTGTTTAATGTGCCCCCTTTTTGTTTCTTATTTCTTTTTTCCTTTTACTCCTGCTGGGCACTGGAGGAGGGCATGCCCAGCGGCCAAGGAGCAGAGTTACAAAATGGACCCATTGTGACAGGATTTGGGAAAAGTAGTACAATAATCCATGTTCCTAAGACTATGTCAGGATGGATCACTATTTCTGTCTGTCTTTAAGTAGCTTTAAGAATGCAGCTTCCTATCCCAGAAAAGAAGAATGACATTGCATGTTTGTGGAGTATACATTGTATTTTCTTTCTTAGTTCTTCAGTACACAGTACATAATGGACCCTTATATTTATATGAAACTCTTCACCAAGTATGGGATAATGGTAGAAATAAGGGAAAATTATTTACCATAAAAATTAGAGAAATTAATATTTTCTGTAATTCTTGAAAGTAATTCCATTGTAGTGTTTAAATCACTGCAAGCCTGATTTTTTTTAGAAGGGCCTTCTTTTTCTCTGTATTCTTTGCCATTTTCTGCTTTTGGAATAGATATTAATGAAGCAACAGGCATTTCTCAAATTACCTCAGATCTAACTTGCTGTCCAAAGACGGTTATAGAGTGTTACAGATATTATACATGAGGTATTAACAATAACCTCATCTTAATCTGAATGTACCAGACATAGATGAATTTCCATGAAGATCATACTCAGAAAGAAGACAGTAATAGACAATAATTGAGCATTTTTATTCAGGGCATGTGCCAGCTTCCATATCTAAAAGAGTTCTATATATCCACGGCTAAAGTCATCGTATGATAATTTTTTTTCCTAGCATCTAAGAAAGTATTTCCACAGATTCACAATACTCTTCTTCAGTGTGGCCTTATCAAGAGGTTAAAAATCACGACACACCAAAAATCATGAAATGCCTGTTTCCTGCCTGTGATTGTTGCAAAATCATAAGACTAGAAAAAGAATTTTTCTGTTTTTCTAACATTTTTTGTGCATTTTATTATGTTCTAGAGATTTTCATATCAGGACTGGAAGCTGTAGCTGAGATTTCTATGAAGCTAGGGTTTTGAGAAATACATACAGGATTTTGATTAGTTATACTCAGTAAAAGCCAAGACATGGCAACACCCTACTGCTCAATTTATTCCTCAAGTTCAGATACATATTCTTCCTCATGCACTTTATCATTAGCACACAGAAACAAATCTAGCTTCACAATGAAAGTGTAGAACAAATGCTTTTCTCACCATGCATGGATAAAAAGCTAGTACAGCAAAACCCAGTATTTTTCCACACTGGATCTGTTCAGTGATCTATTTCTCTTGCCCTGAATTCAATATGACATATCACTCACTATTACCTTGGTAATTCTTTACAGATGGTTTTAGAAAGTAACAGTTCTTCCCTGTGTAGTGTGGATTCTTCACGCTTTGGAGAATGACTATTTGCTTACTCATTTCTTGATGCTTATAGTTCAAATTTTTATCAAACATATTTTTTAATGCAAATCTGCTCATTGAACTCTGAGTACCTAAATCCAGAAAGTGACTGTACCATCATTTCTAATTTCTATGTACCCCAAGCCAAATTCCTATTTTGATTTCAGTTTTGAGCTAAAATCAATAACTCAGGCCTAGCTCTAGCTTATATGACTCATAAAAATTTATAAACCTTTAAAATTTGTCCACAAGTATTTCATTTTCTGACTTCCTGTGGGTATGAACTTCCCACATGCTATAAGAAGAGGTATTTTCTTTTATCTTCCCCAGACTAGTCTGCATGCATGGTCTGCATCATTCAGATCACATGTTAAAAAGTTTCCACAAGAGCGAGATTAAATGTTTTGCTATATGTTTTTTTCTTTATAGATTTTGTTCCAGTTCTCCATAGTTCTCATCTGCGGCTGATCTCATCATTTCCCATTTGGACTACTGAGCTGCAGTAGCAGGAGGCTCATCTGAAGGTGGCAGCAAGAGCAGTTTTAGCACTGGCAGAAATGCTAAGAGAATGAAGGTGAAATTTGGAAATTAGCTTTTGGTTTTAGTAGAAGTCTCTAATAGAGGCATATTTAAATTATATGTATGAATTAGAACTAATGTAAAGGTGATATGTGGCTCTTAAATACTGAGAGGCAGGGTTTATTAGCTCAAGCACAGGACTAAGCTAATGAAATGTTAAATGCTTCCAGGGCTCTGGTAAGTATTTCTAGACAAACCTTCACTGCATTTTATAGATGTACAAGTCTGGGTCAGTCCTACTTCATGGCTGTCTGTAACAGGCATTACTGGATTGCATAGGAATGCTGTAGGACTGTCTTTTCTGTTCTGTTCTTGTACAGTTTGCTACAAAGGAAAACTTGTCCCTGAGTAGGCTTTCTGGGCCCCTTCATAATGCAAATAATGAATAGTATCACCCTTCTATTCCTTATAATTCCCATGTCAAAAGAAGTATTGTTAAGTGTCTGTGCCTAATTTTTTCAGTTCTTATGCTGTACAAACACAGAATCACAGAATCATAGAATAGTTAGGGTTGGAAAGGACCTTAAGATCGTCTAGTTCCAACCCCTCTGCCAAGGCAGGGGCATCTTACACTAAACCATGTCATCCAAGGCTCTGTCCAACATGCATAGATTAAAATTATAGCTGTTGGAAATTTTCACTTCAAGAGAGTTCTTTAATGATTACATTTGTAATAAAAAAATATTTAAATCCAAAAAGTGCTGGATTTTTCTTTTTTTCCCTTCCTTCCCCTTCCCTTTGTTTTTGACATGGACCAAGAAAGAGAAAAGGGAAAAAAAAGAATAAGAAAATGTATACTTTTATTGAAAGATTGGGGAAGGGTAGGAAATGTATATTCCCATTTTGAAACCTTTCTAATTTCAGCCAGGAGCAGGTGGAGCAGAGATGTAATAAACTCACGCTAACCAACTCTGCTGAACAGATGAACTGTCATGTTGTAGATAAGCTGAAGATTCAGGAGGGCTTCAGGAAAATTCATTCCAGCAATCCAACCTGAAGTGATTCAGGAACATAGTTTTGAATTTTGGCCAGTAATTTTTATGTTTTTTTTTTTTTTTTTTTTTTTTTTTTTTTTAAGGGAAACTGATACGCAGTCTTTTGAGAATTGGTATATTATGTGTTCGTATTATACAGTCTGTATCCACTAGATCCTACATTTCTGGTAGATTTACATGTGTGTTCAGCTTGGTGCACCAGTGTTCACCCAAAATAAATAGTGAATATTAAACACTGCATCAAGGGCCCTGCTATCCTGAGGTTAGTATTTGAAACAGCGAGAACTGCAGTCATCCATGGCAGAGGATGTACAAACATCCCTTTGTTTAGAGGCCAGCCATCATGTACAGCTGCCATCAAACTACAGACTGCGCTGCTGAGGGCCTCACGCCTCTGATGACTGGTCAAATGCATCCTGGTGCTGTTTTCCGACACGATGACTTTGGATACAAGTGCCCAGCTGGTCTTGGCAGACCAGCTGTTGACATCTTAAGCTATGTAGGTTGTAAGGAACTAGGTTTACCCCACTGCTGGATCAGAAATTTTGATTGCCAGTCCAGTACCAAGGCTGTCAGGATATGGCTTGCTCATGCTGTGCCAGCATCAAGGCTTTCATGAGGGCTAGCAGTGGGTCTGCTGGGCTCCAGCTCTCCAGCTAAACCATAGACGCAGGGCGCCCGATTTTCCAAGGCAAACACTTAAGCCATTCTCCTGTGAGGCCTTAAGCTGAATTATCACTGGTGGTCCAGCAGGAGGTCTAACAGAGAGGTCAAAAAAGAAACAGGAGCAGCTTGGAGGGACGACGAGATCCAGAGACAGCCTGGGGCAGCAGCCAGCGCAGACATGGCAGTGGGGCACTTTGGAGACGCGATGAGGGCAAAAAAGACTGTGGACAGTCCAGAGGGAGACGGCAAGGGGCACCTTTAATCTGAGAGATTTCAAATACCATGTAAGGAAGTAGTAAGAAAATGTGCGTCGACCGCTCGGCAGTAACGAGCAGAGCCGGCGCAGAAGCACCACACAGCCTGCAGATGGCGCCGAGGCAGCACGGAGGCCCCTCGCGAACACAGGGGTTATGTGGTGCGGGCAGCCGGGCGGTCCTCGCAGCCCGGCAGTGGCAGCGCATCATGGAGACGGGGTTAGGGTAAGCACTGGGGGCTGAAGAGTGGCAAAGATGTCTCTGAGGCTGTTTGTAAGCCTCAGTCAGACCAGGGAGGTATGCAGAGGTCTGCAAGTCGGACAGCTGCTGTTAGAACGTCCAGCCTTGCAGGCGGACGGGCAGAGCTCGCTCCTCGCTCTCTGGAGGCTGCAGAGGGACCTGCCTTGTTTTTGTCTCTGCTAAACACACAACAAATGGTAGGTTGGGGAGTGAACACAGCGAAAACGGAGGTGATTATTAGGCAGGTGCATTGTCCTGTTAGCTGTTCAGAGCAGCCACAGGGTATGTGGAGCTCTTACACTATTAAGGATAGGGTCTTGCCTCATAGGCATTGTTCATTTACTACTTGTTGGCTTTGCCAGCTTGTTCTCTGTTCCCACCTCTATCTTTCAGTTCTTCTTTGCAGGAATAAAATTCAATTTGGTGCTGCAAATGAGGAGTTATAGCAGAATATTGATATCTCCTGAAGCTCACAGTGCATTCCTATGTGGACCTGCCTGGTGCATGGCCATGCACCTATGTCCATTATCTATGTGACAGTGGCTAGGCTCTGAGGAGGCTGGAGACAAGAATCAGATGTGGTCTGGGAGCAGCGTAAATTGTGTTAAAGTACATCTGAGTCTGAAATTAAAGTCTTCTTGAGAGGCAGTCTAAAACCTATTAGCCTGAATATCAGGAACTGGCAATTCTAAGTCAACTTTTCCATATTGTCAGGATCTTTCCAGTCTGAGTAGATACCAGCTGAACACCTCTAGATTCCCTTGAGGCCATTGCTTCTTACCTGTGGAAAAGAATAGTGAACATGGAGATCTTTTTGGCCTTTAGTGATCACTGGTGCTATGTTAAGTGGTAAATTGCACCAGCTGTTCTTCTGTGTTGGGACATAACACACAGCAGTGGATGAGATCAGAGGACTCTATGCTTGCTGTTTTCACAGACAAGATGGGAAGCTAAGAATAGCAACAGCTATACCTCCTGACCAACTTCCACCAACTTACCATGTTTATCTATTAAGGCTGAAGTGCTATAAGGTAGCCTTAAAATTGGCTGAGGAAGATGTCGATTCTGATATTACAGCGCTGTTACAGAGAGAGCTAATGGACCTGAGAAGGAGGACATGCTCCAGCCATGTGTTTGTGTTAAATGTGTAAGTTTCATTTTAACTCTTCATCTACTGGACAGTGCACAAGCCCCAACCTGCTCCTCAGTAGCAGCAAGCTCCTGGTTGATGCTTGAAATTCAGTTATGTGAGAGTTTGGTTTTTTTCCAGTGACTGATGAGGCCCATGTTGAAGCAAGGGGCAGGATGGGTTTTCCTGCTCTTTGCAACCTATATACTCTCTAGCATATCTTAGCCACCTGGCTGATTTGTTGCATCCCAAAGCATCTGAAACATGAGTGAACTTCAACAAATGTTTTAAAATTGAATGTTCAAAACTACATAAATCAAGCTGGTAAATTTACAATGTGAAACCAAACATCAATTTGACAAGCACTCCAGACATGCTGTACTCACTACTGGGTGCTTATTTCCATAGGGATGCACCCTATGGAAAAATACATGTTTCATTTTAGTACTGTACCGAACAAAATGTTAAGCCTATGGAAATGTGATCATCAAAGCTGGCTGGAAGAGCAATAAATTTCTTTTGGTTGAAATACAAAAGTGACTTGTAGTCCAGTTTTGGGACAAGATCTGAAAAGCTTATCTGGAATTCTTATAGCATAGCTAGGATCTGAGGTTTTGAGCCAAAAATGGCTTTGGTTTTGTGTATTTGTGTATTTGTGTTTTGTTTGTTTGTTTTGTTGTTGGTTTTTTTTTTTCTTTCTCCTCCAACTAAGCTTGGAAAGCAAAGACCAATGTTTGACTTCAGATTATCAAAAAAAAAAAAAAAAAAAATTGAGAATTTCTCTCCATGAGGATGTGGGAACTAGTCTGTCTCCTTCCCGACTTTTTCATTCAATTATGGACAAAGTCCTGTATTCAGTGAAGTCGAAATATGACTAGGACCTTATGTTTAGATGACTTAAGGGCACACAGCCTCAATTACCTTGACACATGGGTGAATAACTTTTCTCATGTGATCACACCAAGTGCTTGTTTGGTGGTTTCTTTTGCTAAATTAAGAGAAGTTGAGAGTATCATGGTTTTAGGAGACAGGAACAAAACAGGAGGAGAATACAGGGAGTTCTGAAAGAAGGAAAACATAACAATGATTGTAAGATGACAGAAGCTGCTGGGGAGTAGTAAAATGAGAGGATTTCCTTGAGAAGCTTAAGAGGTTAATGGCATACAGCTATGAGTGGATGGAGTTTGCATGGACCCCATTACTGATCTCAGATCTGATCCAATTGTAGCCCAGTTCTAAAGAAAAAGTCTATAAATAAGTACAAGAATTCTGGTGAATCATGCTTTGTTCTCATGGTTTGTGATGTAACCAGCATTCTTGATGGAATTACAACTGCCCTGATCACACTCACCTGCTTTTTGCTGTGTATTAACTTATCAATAGTAAATAAACTGTGTATTAGATTTCAAGCTGACCTGTTCATGCCAAATGAATTCATCTTGCCCACTGGCTGCCCTAATTTAAAACGTATGCATCAATTTAAATCCTGTTGCTTCCATACATTAAGCTACTGTTTAGATTTTTGCTTCATCAATATTCTTTGCCATTTTGAATGGATGTGTAGTTTGCTGTGGGCCTGGATCAAAATCGTTCTCTGATAGTGGTTTCTTTTTGTTTGTTTTTGGTTTTGGTTGGTTAGTTGCTTTGGGTTTTTTGATGAGGAAGGTGGTGGAGGAGTAGAAATGAGGTGGATTATGGTGTCATTATACAGCACATACCCTGATCACCTGAAAGCAAGAGAAGACATTATGTTTGTTCTTTTACATGCAAACCCTTCATTATAATCAAATGAAGTTTAATTGCAAGAAAGATGGGCTCCTTGTTCAGTGAAAATGCAACTGAAGTCATGAGAGCTGTTATATGATAGTATATTTCCCATACAGCAGTATAAGTCTCATAGAACACAGATGGAAATTTTCAGGTTTTCCCAGACTTTTAAGGGGTGAATTTTATATGTAAAATAGAATTTCCCAGAAGAAGAAATTTTAAAAAACATCAGAGCCTTATGTCAGACTCCAAAGAACACATTTAGGCCTCTAAATAAGTAGCCTGGGCTTTTCAAAAGTGTTGAGCTCTGCCAACCCCCACTACTCTTAGAATATAGCTTCTAGGATACAGACTGATCGTCGTTAGACTGCATGTTCTTGCAAAGAAATACTAAGAATATGCAGTAGGTCAAAGTGGCTTCTTATCTTTGTACAGAGATATGGGCTGCTGCTCCTCGTAGGAAACAGTGTCTTGGAAGCGGAAGGCTGCAGTTCTTATCATTCAAGTATGTGCCATAAGGGGGTAAAAATAGGGACGTTGAGGATAAGAAAGTTGAAACCAAGGCACCTGCTACCCACAGAAGGAAACTTGGGAATGAAATATGGCTGAGAATCTCTTCTCTCATGAATATTGCGATCTTCACTTATAGGCGTAAATAATTTGCCTGTAAAAGCCTGTGAGATTACTGATGTGAGAAAAGGCTTGCAGGATTTAGACTTCTGACTTTATCGTGCTGACTAAATTCCATTTACTGAGTTTTACAGAAGTTGAAAATGTCAGAGTTGGCTGAACAAATTAGATTTCAATACCTGTTAAACATTTACAGGGCACCCTAAATCCCCAGTGAGAATCCTTTTGTTTGTGACCTAAACAGAACTGCTCAAACAGAAAAGTTGAAATAAGGTATTCAAATTTTATCGCTATTGCCAAATAATGCACAGTTCATTCAATCTCACAATACTTTAATCCAGTATTCACTTTGCCATGATATATATAATGCAAGCTATTTACAATGATTGCCATTCTTTAAATGCCAGTTTTCCTTTAAAACAAGCAGCAACAACAATAACCAGGCCCATACCCTGCTCCAAACATTGTTTGCAAGGATTTTCATTTATATCACTAATGTACAGATTTACACATAACAGAAAAAGTGGGTATTCTTATTCTTAGAGATTCTGCTTTTTATACTACCTGCAGCCACATTCTGCGACTTTCATCCCTTCATAGTTGTATATCAGAGTGGGCACACCAGCATCATCCTTATAAAGAATGGAGATTGAATCCAGTTTGGTTGGAACACAACAGGCCTTGGAAGCTTTCTTTGGGTTTTGGAGGTGCACCAGAGTTTGGACAATAGCATGCTTTGTTGGGGTAACATTATCTGTCAGAGGGAAGAAACAACCTCCTTTACACTCAAAAGCCTCATAATCTTTTGGTGCAATGATCCAGGAATCCCAACCAATCTCCTCAAAATTGACGTGGAGGGAAGTTCTCCGGCAGTGGTTGGCTCCGACGCTTCTCTTGGTTCTGGAGGAATGCTGGTGGTGCCCAGTGATGGCCTTTTCCTCTCCCTGTTCTAGCTCTTCAGATGAAGTGTTGTTCTTCCCTAATTTCTTCAGCACACTTTCTTGTTCATGAACAATCATCTCTCGGAGTTCCACTTTGGTTTCTTTTGTCCCATTGCTGCGGTCGTTGGAGAACACTATTAACAGGGGCAGATTTTTAGTATCAGGGTTGACACTGATAGCCAGCTTCCCACAAGTGAAACCACCCAGAGCCTTACTCTCTGTAACAACCTCTAGCTTGTTTTTAGTCTTCACTTTTTCTGCCCTGACCCATCTTTTCACAGCACTGGACACTTCAAATATCTTCCAACCACACTCTTTGATATTGTGGGAGACCAGGAAAGATTTGGTACTTTCTGAGTTTTCCCAGTGGTCACCACCTAGAACATCATAAATGACCATGTTGCCTTCCAGCTTAGAGAGAGACGCAACTTCCCTGTGACAGGAGATATATATTCTCAGTTCAGCTCTGGTGATTTCCTCATATCGTGGAATAGAGATGTTGAAGAGCAAGATGTGTTTCTGAAATGGATTTTCTTCTGGTGAAGCTAAAGAAATAACATCTGCAATAGGAAATGAAAACATGGTTACAGTGCTTCTGACTAAGTAACTTGATTTTAGAAGACTCAGGATGTATTCTGGAGGTGCAAAAAGAGCTTGGCTATCCAGTGCTAAAAATTAAAATAAAATACTGTCTTCTGGCCAAGTTTCAAGGGCAGAGAGTGGCAAGAAGAAATGGAGGTCCCTGGTGTTGGTAATGTTTTCACCAAGATTGCATGGTCAGATGAGTACCAAGGAGAGGAGCGTTAAGAGTCCGCCTAGAACAAGCTGTGGATGATGCTCATTAATATTACGTACATAAATAAGGCATCTTGGGAGTGTTCGGATTTAGTGATTCCCTAAAGAGATTTTTACACAAAGAATTCCTGAAAAACCCTATGAATTTCCTACTCTTATCATCATGCAATGGGATGTACTGCCCTCCTAATACAAAGAAGTATTCTACGCATTTAAGTGTCTCTAAGAACTAGCTGTGCAGAAGCTTTTGTTGTCTTCAGATAATTTTGAAAGCAGGTTGGATTACTGGGAGTTTGGGGAAATAGAAAAGTTTTTGAAAATCCTGAATTGAAGCTTTAGGTCTGTTTAAACTGGACTTGGTGAGAAACAGCTTTTCTTGTTCAGGTCCCAGTCCATTCCAGGCTGGACACACTGAGCTTGTGTGGGTTTTTTTGTGGGTTTTTTTCCTGAAAATTATATGCAGTACCATCAACTCTGCCTTGGGAGGGGCAGATACTTGGGTGGAAGATCACTGAGTGATGTCTATTTGATGGTCAATGTAAAATAAGTACTCAGTCTTGACTGGATTTTAGGGCAGTTTTAATCAGCTATTGTTGATACTTCTTCACAGTGTTTACCCACTAAAACAGAGAAGAGAGATATGAAAACTATAATCTAGCTCATTCTGTTTTCTTTCCATTTCAGAACTGGGGGCACTAATTTAGGAATTTGAAGTTCTCCCTAGTGCTCTTACCTCTGTAAGTCTATTTTCATATAAACAGAAGCTTTAATTCTCGCTATCTCATTTTTATAACAAGAATTGCATTTATTTCTTTTTTATTTCTTCCTTTGATGGAGCTTTTAAAAAGTCTATTTAATGCTACACAGACAGAGATCTTGATTTTTTTTGGTTGACACAAGCTTGTTTACCCATTTCCATATTTATCTTTTCATCTAACCCAGAATTTTGGGGGAGCACTGCTGGATCCCTGCTTGGATCCCTAGACACATTTCTTGGTTGGCTGCTGTGGTTTCTAAAGAAGAGCCCACCTGAGAGAAGAGCTCTCTAGCATGGATGCTTCAATTATAGATGATGAAAAATTTGCATTCTAACATTAAAACTCAGCTCCAAATATCTCGTTTTGAGAAACATTGTTCATGTAAACCCTCCTACTCAGTGCATCATCTCAGTTGATGCATTTGAGAAGAGAGTATTGTACAGTGAAAATATCAAAGAAGAAAATAAAAGGTAATTGTATTTTTAAAGGTTGAAAAAATCCTAAAGAGCAAGACTACAATCTAAAATTTTAATCTATTTCTAAATAATCAGTGGAAGTTTGGCACTCAGTTCCCTCTGAATATCAAAAGAACCTGAGTGCCTCCTATCCATGTAATTCTTTAAAAATTCTAGTCCACATATTTAGGACTTTTCCTACCTTCAGTACTGAAGCTCCTTACAATATTGGATGCAGGGATGGAGGACTTGTCTGCAGTATATCTGTTGTATAAATCGATCATGAACTGTGGTGGTTCTTCTTTGGTCTTCACTTGCAAGGGGACTCTTGACAAATTCAAACTCCTTAGTAAATCCGTCTTCATATTCTCCAGGAAAGATTTAAAGTCAAAATGGGTCTCACCTTCCACTTCCTCAGGATCATGAAAGTGTGCATCAGACTTTCCCATAACTTGTAAATTGTTCCAATCTTCCAAAGGCTTGCCTCTTGTCAAACAGGCAATGATGTTGAAAACAGACAGTGCAGCTAATACCCCAAAATAATGCATTTCTTCTATATTTGCTTTCTTGTGGAGAGACAAGATGATAAGGATATTTTAGCTGTTTAAAAGTCTTGTTTCATTACAGACAAAGGAAAGGAGATGGAAGGCAAACAACTGGAATACCCTTTGCAAATCACTTTCTTGTGTTCTTTTTGCAGTCTGCTTCAAACCCCAGCCTCTTGTCAGTTGTCAAGCAGATTGGTTGTACACTTGCCCTTATCAGAGTCATTGATGCCATGCTTCAGCTTCTGTTATCTAGCAAAGCTCTTAGTTAATGAAGATTCTGTAAACATCTGACAAACACATGTGGCTGGTGGGAAGGACATTGTATATTGTAAAGAATCCACATTTCACTTTAGGGTCATCATTGCTTAATTGCACTCTTCTATCACTTCCTTGCCAAACATAGAGAAGCTTTCTTAGGGATGTGGAAAATTATACTGTTTTCATCACAACTAGAAAATAGAGATCTAGAAAAAAATACTCTATTAGCTATTAGTAAATAACATGTCACAAATCTTTATTACAATCCCTTCACCTACTGTCAGAGAATCCTTGACCATTTGATGGAGACTTGTGATTCTGAAAGACATGATCTTGTGACAATACAAACAACCTTAAAACTTCTTCCCGTTTATCAGCCAAGGGCAATTATTTGTACACAGTGAAATATCTGTTTTGTGTCAAGTTCTCTTCATGGTGTTTGCAGGCTTGTCCATTTTCAGTTTTATTCCTCTCGAGTATGGGAATTTATTCTTGTTATTATAGTATCTTATGTAATATATTTCTTAGATTCTTGATGGTCAATCCAGTCCAAGAACAACCAGTCATTATTTCAGTGACCTTCTTAGGCCACATGGAAAGTTGAAGGTCTCTATGAAGATACAGATTCTCTATGAAGATACTGTTATCCATGAGAAGAATGGGCCAAGGCAAAGATACAAGAACTTATGATAGAATTCCTCATAATAGAGAAGAAAAAACTCTAGCTTATTTGTAGACAAAAATGTCACTTGCTGTTTACCTTAATGAATGCACTAGGATTCAATCTAATGATACATAAGTGTTTTATATGTACTCTTAATGTATCATGTTTTCCTAAGCACAACTCAGTCCATACTGTACATGTGTCATGAAGTCTAAATAGTATTATGAGCTTTTACTGTTCAAAATTATTGCCAAGATTTTTCCCTTTCTGCCATTGCTCTGTAGTTTTCTAGCAGTGCATCTGCAGCTTTTAAAGTGATCCCAGACTTTTCAATTACTCACCTCATGTGTCTGTTCAAGTGTCACCTGGGATACAAGATCCTTCTTAATTATGTTCCTATGGTGTGAAGACAAAAGCAACTCCCGTATGAAGACAGGCTGAGAAAGTTGGGGCTGTTCAGCCTAGAGAAGAGAAGGCTGCTTGGAGACCTCATAGCAGCCTTCCAGTATTTGCAGGTGGCCTATAAGGATGCTGGGAATGGACTCACTATAGCAATGGGGCTATAGTGATAGGACAAGGGGTAATGGGTTAAAACTTAAACAGGGGAAGTTTAGATTGGATATAAGGAGAAAGTTCTTTAAGGATGGTGAGGCACTGGAATGGATTGCCCAAGGAAGCTGTGAGTGCTCCATCCTTGGCGGTATTCAAGGCCAGGTTGGATAGTGCCTTGGCTGACATGGTTTATTGTGAGGTGTCCCTGCCCATGGTAGGGGGATTGGAACTAGATGATCTTAAGGACCTTTCCAGCCCTAACTATTCTAGGATTCTATGATTTAGCATTGATCCTGGTCTCCTCTATAGCAAAACTGTTATAGAATCATAGAATAGTTAGGGTTGGAAAGGACCTGAAGATCATCTAGTTCCAACCCCCCCTGACATGGGCAAGGACACGTTATGTTTTACTCAAACCCTTTGTGTTTCCTACCTGTGTGCAGAGCACAATTACTTGTGTTTGGCTAAAACAAAACTTCTTATGCATCTCCAGAATTTATCTGAAGATGTCAAAGGATCAAAGATTTCTTCAATTTTTTGTAGCACTTACTGTAAAAGTAAGTGCTACAAAATTACAATTATCGCTTACGCCTAAAAACTCCACAGTGCTTCATTTATTATTTCATTGTGCCTGGCTTTGCCTTCTAGACATGAGTTCTTGTAACTTTCTGGTTGGCTTAAGGAGTCCCATAGCACTGGCATTTTTTTTCTGTCAGAGTACTTGTACAGTGTAGTCAAGCTCCTTCTCAGTTTGCTTTCTGATAAAATAAACAGTTTGTGCTTTTTAGACATATTATAAGACATTTGCTTTAGCTGTTTTTGTTACCTTTCTGTGTCTCTTTCAGAGTTTGAATGTCTTTTTTAAAAGGTGAACACTGGGACTATACATAGTTTTCTAGTGGAAGTCCACCAGTGCCACATGCAGAAATAAAATCTCCATTCCTTATGTGGTTGACTGTGTGTATCTTTTCATAGCTCTTATTAGCTCTCTTTACATAGCATCACCCTGGATGCTTATATGCTGCCATAAATCCATGATAGCCACAAAAATTGTTTGAAGACTTACAGCTTTCAAGGATGTAGTCTTTTAAGCAGCAGGCGAAGCTTCCACTCCTTGTGCTTAGGTACCAAGTTCTGCATCTGTCTACTTTAAAATGAATTTTAATTACATAAAGTGCAGCTAGATCAAGTGATCTATATAAGTGCCTCTCTCCTAAAGACTGCCTTCTGCAAATGGTGTGGAGGTTGTTATATACAGAATTCCAGTTCATATGTAAAGATGTCAAATAGTGTCGGGCCAAGTGTAAGCTTTGCAGAAACTTTACAGTGAACAGTTTCATTCAGTGGCAATTCCTTTTAAAAGCTTCTCTTTTAGGTTTGGCGGTGAGACAGTTGTTAATTCATATGATACAAATATATTACTATTGTCCAATGGTTTAATTATACAGCCTTGAGCAAGTGAGTTGAACTACTCCACGAAACCCTAGGTACATTCTAGCTGTTGCTATTACCTCAGGCAATTAAACTGTGGCCTCGAAGGGTGAAATTGAATTTGTTTCATAAAAAAAAAAGTCCTTAACACTTTTCTGGGTAGCGTCAGCTCTTCTCTGCTTTTAGCTGCATCTTGAACCATCTCATATTAACATATCCTCAATTCTTTAAGGTTTAGTTAGTGGAATTATCTTGACCTGCTTTCTTAAGTGTCTGTCAATAGTAATATCCTCTAGAAACTTACATATTCTTTGGAATGGTTTATAGGATATTCATAGAAATCAAAAGATCTGTTGGAACCAAGAAAGTAAAGGGATCAGTGCCTTCCAGCAGCACCTGACTGCATTTGTGCTTTTCAAATGCAAAGTTTCCTTCTCTCAAGGAAGTTCAGACACATAGATACCAAAACCCCAGAAACTAGTGTCTTAAACCACTAAATGAATAGCTATTTAAAAACTTGTTCACATTATACAATTAACTGGTACAGGTGAACTTCAAATGAAATAAACTAATAAGAGAACTGTATTGCTTGTGTAGTAATGGTATGCCTTGAGAGCTATGCCACTTACAGGTATAATTTTGTTTTGCCAATCCTAAATTACATAGTTTTCAAACAAACCTTTAAATGCAGACTAAACCTTTCAGGGTGTTACAAGCATCCTATAAGTTTAGGAGTAGCATTTTCTCTTATGTCCTATAGACCTTATAGCCGATCATAGGATGGTATTTTTTTCCTTATTGCTTATATGAGTACCCCTTAGAAAGAAAGTTTATACCCAAGGACTAGATGAAGATGTAGAAAAGATTCCTTAAGGAAAACAAAATGCGATAGATAAGAACATAAACACAATAGGCTGATATGTCATGCTTTTCAGAGTTGGTGCTAAATGAGAGCACGACTAGACCTACAGAAAAGAGTAGATTTTCATAGAGAACAGGAATGGCAATGACTTAAGCTATTTTGAAAAGTTTTATGCTTATGGCTGTTTGTAGGGATAAATGATGGATTTCTCAGAGCTTTTCAGTATTTCTTTATGTGTTAGCATGACTTTGTCAGCTGTAGTTGATTTTCTCATGATTTATAGAAACACAAGATTCTACATTTTTAAGGGAGATTTCTAACAGCAACAGTTTACAAAGGTTTTCCCAGTAGTTTCAGTGTAAATCACTGTAGTACTTTGGGAGAAGAAGAAATGCCTAGCTGGATCCATGATCTTTTCTCAGTCATAACTGGCAGTCTCTACAAGGTGCCTTAGAACTATCTGCTTCTTATTGAGAGCTGTTTAGGAGGAACTAGCAAGAACTACTGTGAGTGTAACCTTGCAGAGACTTCCATACACACTAAATAGCAAGGAGGTACCACATTTACACACCTCTGTTGTCTTTGGAGTCTTTACCACATGAGTATGGAATATTGGTGGCAGAAGTCACCTAGCACCTTAGCAGCATAGCAGCTTTCCATTTAGGCAGTCATCAGAAGTTAGTGTGTGTAGTATCCTTCCCCTAAAAAATACAGCTCTTAATGGGATGAGTTGCAGAAGGTTGGGCTGCCTCTTGAGGAGGAAACACTCTGTATCTTACACTCTATCACAGACTTCAGAAATTTCTTCTGCTTCTGATCTGCCTGTGCTACTGTACAGCAGCTGGGTGAAAAAGGAGTATGTGGCGAGTGTGTCCTGGCACGCAGGGACACTGAGAAATGGGATTGACAGGCACAGTAATGGAACATCAGCTCTTAAAGGAGTGCTGAAGTTCAAAGGGCTACCATAAATCTATCAACAGAGGATTGTACAGGAGTTAGAGGGATGAAGAGACTTTATTTCTATAAAGACTTCTAATAGAACCACTGCCAAATATTGTGTCCCATTTTGATGTTCATTGTTGGAAAGGAAAGTTAATGAAAGTTCTGGAAAGAGTTCAGAAAAGAGCTGTGAGAAATTGTTTTGAGGCTTAGAATAAGAAATCAAAGTATCTATTTAAAATCCTAGCCAAAATGTAATTTGACTCTGCTCTATATACTAAAAATACACAGTGAAAGTGTTTTGGATAATAGATAAAAGGGATCTAATAAAATAGGTTACAGTAAGATCCAGTGAATTAAAGCTGAAGCTCAGCAAATTCAGGATTAAGCCACTGCATATGAACAAAGAGCACTAACTTTTGGAACAACTACTTGTAGTCCAGTAGATATATTCTATCACATGAAATCTTTAAAGCCAAATTTATGCATGTTTTTCAAAGATATTCCCAAGCTTCAAACAGAAGTTCCATAATGCATGGTGCAGAAACTACTGAGCAAGGTTCTTTGATCTATTCTGTGCAGGAGATCAGTTTAAATGATCATAGTATTCCCTTCTGTCTTTAATCTATTGAGGTGCATTATGATGAGCTTAACATGTATTTACATGTTTCCATCTAATTAACAGAACATAACCGAATGCATTTAAAGAAACAAAATTCAACTATTTTTCGATACTACTGTACCTTTAATTTATTAGCTTTTGTTAAAAGCATGTAACAATCTAGAGGATATAAAGTATAATTTACAAAAATATAAATCTTGGTTATTTTATTTTTAGTATTTCAACATATTACTATGTAGTATGTGTTACTTAGGGAATATGTTTAACAACCCGAAATGATCCAACAAACCCAAAGTGTGGGATATTACATGTCTTTTGTAGAACAAATTAAGTATTAGGGAAGGGTAACCAAAAATTAACGTACTGTTTATATGAAAGCTTATGCAGTGCACTATACTTGAATCCTGAAGAAACTATACATTTTAAGCCCTTTATTACAGCATTTTCAGTATAAATATGCAAATTAAGAGTATGAGTGGTTTAGGCAAAAGGTTTTGATTTATGTACGAAAGTGACAGCCTAGAAGAAGCCTGCCTTTGCAAGTTCACTTCCCATCTTCTTGGTTAACTGAAAAGATAAAATAGTCAAAAAAAAAAGCCTATAAAATGTATTTTAGTCCTTTGATTATGGAAAACTGTACACTTAAATTTCTTGCTAAACTCCAGGTTTCTTGGCTAGGTGGGTTACGAAGATAATTGTGAAAGTACTGAATTCCTGGAAGATGAATATGAAAGAAAAATGATGACAGTAAAACATATCCTTCCAGGTGACCATGTGGATCATTTTAATCTCTCTTCATGTTTGTGTAGAGGAACTGTAGGCTTGCATTCATTCAACAGCACAAGTGGATTCTTTTCCTGTTTACAACGTTCCCAATGTAGTTGGGCAGGATGAGCAGGTCTTCTTAATGATATGTTTGTATGAACTTATCTGCAGGCGCAAGTTTCAACCGACATATTGGGATATACCTTTAAAACAACATTTTTGTTCTCATCTAAAAACAGGACACTGAGTGAGCTCATTTTGTCAGGGACACAGCAGGGTTCCGGGATGCCAGGAATGATTCCTACTGCTTTTACGATGCTCTGGATTGTAGCATGATTTGATGGCCGGACAATCTGGAATAGAGAAAGAAATAGTTATAATTTTATTTATGAACAGTTACTTTCAGAGATGGACTTGGAATGTGACACCACTTACGCTGTTTTGTTTCTCAAAAAAGTGAATATATGTGACTGAGTCACAGGGCTACGAAGCAAAGTCAGCCTCACACTTCCAGCTTTCTTGTGCAGGGTGTATTCAAGAGATATTTTGTGTCCCTTATGCTGCCTTCCAGAAATACCAGAGGAGGGCACTGGTGGCACAGCCAGCCTCCGCATCCTGAAGCAAGAATGTCCCTGGCTGCACCTATACGGTGCTGGAGGCAGGCACGCAGCAGAAAAGGACTAAGGTGGGAAAGCTTCTCAGTCATAAGATGTTATCTTTTGTTTTCCTAATCTCTTGTTAGATTTGGAGAATTGGCAACTGTAAGTTCCAAACTAACCATCCTTATGTTCCAGTATTTATTTTCACGTACGCTAACCTGGAATTAGTTACTTTTCCTTGGAGTAATCACTCTCTTTTAAAGAGCGCTCCAGAAGTAGTGTCCACAGGGGGGAGTTAGTCTAGAATAGTAGAACAACCTGACAGGGTCTTTCTGATCGTAACCCCAAAACAAACAAGTATTTCATCCCTGTAGTCTTTGCTTCCCTCTGCCTTCCTCACCAGGCTTCCCTCTCTCCCCCTATCTACCCTCAAAGTGGAGGAGAAAACAAAAGGCTTGGAAGGTAGAAAATGTCTGAAGTGAGTTTTCATGACAGCTTCACATCTACATATTTTTCAGGGTACTGAGACACAATTTTGTAGAATAATTTTATATGCTAAACAGTATACTGTTTAGCAGTTAAATATAAATTTAATTTTTTTTTTGGGGGGGGCTTTTATTCACAAGCTACACTTGACCCTTGTAGTCCGAGGAACATAAGAGTATTAAACAGTTTTCACCACTTCTGTTGCTTGAGGAACATACAGTCAAGCAGAGGTTTACTGGTGACAGAGTGACAGCCTTTTGCCACTGCCTCTGCATAACATGGAATGCATATGCTCCAGTTATATGAGGTGATAGTATGGCATGCAACCCATCACTGATGCTGAAGCTTCAGTGACTCCTGTTCAGCTGTCATGTTTGAATACAGTCCCAGCAAATGAATACAGTAAGAGTAGGAAAATTGTGTTAGTCATATCAGGCTTTTTGCTACAGTTTCACAAGTTTGCTGCACAGATCTGGTATATGTGGTACACAAAATCTTTCATCATTATTGGTACATAGCTGAATATTGGGTGGAAAATGACGTCTGTGGAAAAAAAAGGAATGGACTTTGCTTATCTCTGCATGGAAGCAGATGCTTCAAGTGAGAATAATCAGTGTCTCCCATATCTTCCCTATTTTTCAAATAATAATTTGGTATATGCAAAATGTGATTTTTCATTTCAACATGAAAAGTTGTGTAGACTGTGGATGTACCAAAGGAGCTATTTTATGATAATTCAGTTTCGATACATTTGCTTTAAGTATAACATATCAGATCGAAACCTTGATTGCCATTAAGGGTTTTAGATTTTCCTTGACTCAACCTCATTTGAGCCACTACAAGGAAGAACTATGAAATCTGTCTTTGATCCTTCAGGGCTTCAAGACAGCATCCTCATAACCAAGTCCCAACAAGTGACCACTCCTGGAAAGTGCCTTTCTGTAATTAGCATATGTTGGCATAATTAGCAACAGCTTGCTCATTTATGCTGCCCTTCATCTTTAGATTTCAAAGCTGTCTGCAGACAAGCAGCGGTGAATTAGTCTCTCAGCTGCTTTTGTGAAGTAGAAATAAGCTTCTACCCGCATTGGCCATGTCAGCAAATCTGGACAGCGAGAGAGAGACAGATGTAGCTTTCTTGTGTTTAAGCAACTGCAGTTTAGAAATGCAAAGAACTAGAGTTCCTAGAATTCAGTTCTTACTTTAACCTTTACGAAAAACCTCCTGAAGTATTCCTTTCACCTTTAGTATTTCATGTTGTTTCTTGAAATAGTCACAGATCCTAATGTGCTACTGAAACAGAATTTGTTGACCCCATGCAGCAGATAGCCATCATTGCCTGTACTGCCAGTTAGTGACTTACAGGATCCTACTAGGATCTTCTCCAGCCATGCAGTCTCTGGTATCTACAAGGAACAAACAGATGCAAGCAGTCTAGCATGAACAGCTGTCTACCAAGACAACAGCAGGTGTATACAGTATGCACAAAAATTCTTATAGAGAAAAATACTTATTATGGACAATTACTCCATGCAGAATATGGCTGCCTGAGCCCTATATCCACAGCAGAGCCAGCAGAGCCAGACAGCACACCCATCCCACAGGCCAGCCAGGCTCTGAATTTTCCAGCCATTCTGGAAACCTGGCAGGACTGTTCAGTGATCATGGGCTAGGCTTCACATTTGTCCTTTGTACTGATGTGCTAACTTGGAAAGCTTGAAATAATGAGTTGAATGCCCAGTAGTGATAGCACTGATGAAATGCTACTGTTTTAAATGCTGGCTGCTAAGTTATGTACAGCAGGCCAGGTTCTGCTCTTGCTTAACCTCTAGGACAATTCCAACTGAGGAACATTTTGGGCCTGAGAAAAGTTGAACGATGGCAATGAGGCCAAAAAGCAATTGAACAACAGGTTTGAAATACTTTAGACCCCCCGCTTCTGCCTGGCTTATGCACCTTTTAAAGTCTGTTTTATCATGAATTTGCCCCTCATCACCCTCTTCCCCCCCTCTATCTTAATAAGCAATATTTCTTAGCTTCAGGAAGGTTTTGTTTTCAGGCTTGAATTCAACTCTTAAAATGAAATTCATGAACTGATACAGTTAGAAGAATGAAATCAAGAGAATTCTAGTTACTGTAGACCAGAGAAAGGATATGTTCCCATCTACATGTACTATATGAAGGACTAGCATTTGATTTGGCAAATGCAACAGTGCAACCAGTCATGATTAACCATGTAAATCAGTCTTCCCTCTCACAGTTCAGGGAGTAAGAACTTCAGCAGTAAAGTAGGTGAACTTGCTATGACAAGATTTGTACCAGAGCTGTTTTGTATCTAGATCAAGAATTGTGGTTATTAAAGTAGATGTGCAGAGTGATGTGCTGATACTCAATATGCCAAGTATATTTCTATCTCCACAGTTCTAAAAGAGTACCTTGGAAACCTGTTGTCCATCACAGGTTTACTGTGCAGACCAAGTGAATAGCCTTAATCTTTGGATAAGGATCATAAATCAAAGCCTTTGATTTAGGAGTGCCAATATCATACGCATGCTTTTCTTGCCTAGGGATTATATGCAAGAACAAAAGCTATTTTGCCCTCTATAGTATTTAGCAATTCTTATGCTCTGACGTGGAGCTTGAATCATGCTGATGTCCTAGTTGCTTCTGTTCACTTGGAAACAGTAATTTTAAAGGTTACAGTTATGAACCTGTCTCTTCTTTTTTTTTTTTTAACCTCTGCTTAAAAATATAAAGCTAACAAAAAGCAGACCTCTTCCAAATCAAACCCTATAAAAGAGTGTGTCAAACCAAAACTCCCTCAATCTATGTATCTATCTGTGATTTAGTTTTAAATTTCTGGTTTGTTTGGATTATTTTTGGCACCAAGATGCTAGTGCACCCATATTCATTTATCTAGAAAACAAGCATCAAAATGAGAACTAAACTGTTTTTTTTCTACAAGGGAATCTTTATTCTATAGGAAGTATACTATTTCTAGATAAGGCATCAAACTTATTTAACTATTTCAGCTAGAAATGGATCCACTCTCTTTTGAGTCTTTCAGTTTTTGTGTCAAGCTGCTTTGCTCAAAGGAAGCCAGATGTGTTAAACGTTTTGGGATTTGTTTTATTTTGCTATGTGTGAATGATGCATAAGACTGTGGTTCTGTGGCAGATGACCCATATTATTCCCAGGCCGTATTTTGTTTTGGATAACTTAAATGGTGATTGTGTTGCACATGATCTCTATATTATGACCAAAAAGTGAAGTTGTATGTGAGCCTGTGCATGCTTTAATTTTTACCAGACCATGTATCAATTTATGTGCACATGGTTCAGCATTGGCCAGCTACCCAAGAACATGTAGTCAGATTTGTATACCCTTACAGTGATGTCTGGATTTCCACTGCTCCTGGACTTAAACTAGCCTGCATATCTACTCTTTCTGAAATCGTACTACCTATTTCAACATGAACATATGTCAGTCTCCCTGTGTGTAAAGACTTTGAAATTCTGTCCTGTAAAACAATATACATTATTTATGTTCTGAGTGACGGCATGCAAAAATGTTAGTAAAATAAATAATGAGGCCACTTGTAGGTAGATCTGCAAAATATTTACAGTTTCTAAACATGCAGGTTATGCAGTACTTTAAATCCTCCCCTCCCCCAGTACTTGAAAGCACTATCAAATGCCAGTAATTCTTGTGCTACATAGGATTGCCAGAATTTCTACTTCATGCCACAGAGCAAGTGAGTGGAAGTGAGCCAAACTGAAATTCCATTGGAGCAGGAGTTCATGTTTGCCTCTCTATTAACAAATTTCACACTGCCTCTATAGGAGGAATTCAGTATGCTAATTTTAGAGTGTTACAGACAGCTATGTAGCATTTCCTGCCACACAAAATAAATCTATGTTTTTTGTTCCAGCAGGATTGTCTTGAGAATTTAGTAAAATAAAGAAACACCAGAGAATTCTGAGACACTATCAGCTCAACCAGTGTTTTCATTTTCAAAGTGACAAGCAGTTTCTTTAAGTTAAAAATACCTCAGTGTCACTACTCTGCATTTTTCTTCTGAGGTATTACCAGGGGAATTCAAAACCACTCTGATAGAGCACCTTGTTTATTATTAGCACTTAATACTACCACAACAGAGTAGTTTGATGGTTCAGTGTGTGTAACCGTATTGTAATAAGCTGCATAAATCTTCATGTTATGGTTTCAAGATATAAGATGAACAATCATAAGATAAACCTGAGAGATTTTTCTTATTCCTCAGATTACTTTTAAAGATAACTTGGGATCTTTTTGCACTCCTAAATACATCAATGAAAATGATATTGTTTAAATTATTTAGGCTCAAAAAGGCAACAGAAAGAATACAGTAAAAGAGGTAAAATCTAAAGGAAAATCTAACTAAAGGAGTAGTTGGATAAGCAGTACAGTTGATCTACTGTTTGTAAGCTGACAGAAACAAAAAGGCATACTACCTTGGGCATTGGAAATTCACATGCCCCTGCACAGTAGTAGGCATCAAATGATTTGGGAGATATGATCCATTCATTCCAGCCAATGTCAGCAAAGTCAACTTTCATGTATCTTCTTGAACAAATCCTTGGCTCATTCCATTGTTTTCGCCTTGCTTTCTTCATTGTTTTCTCATCAAAATTTAGCACCTGAGACTTTGTAAGTGTTTCTGTATTTTCTTGCCCTTTTCTCCTTCTGTCTTTGCGTGAAGCTTTTGGTTTCAAGGATTTGTAAGCATTCTCCCATATGTCATGTTTGTTATATTTATTGTTGTTAAAATCTACTTCTGGCAACTCATTGTTCTGAATAGAGCTAGAGAGGTATGTATCCCTCCTCACTCGAGTATCAGTAGAAGCATTAGGGGATAGATTTGGGTCCCCATCATTGGAAGGGAATGGATCATAACGCTGTAGAGTGACTGCCACACTGTTAGGTTCAGAGATTGCAAGATCATTAGCATAAACTAATATATAAGGTAAATGACTGGTGACTTGCTCAGGGAAGCCCTTGTGTTTCTCTCCAGAATCAAGCTCAGTGCAGAGAATAAGCTCTCCAGCCTGTTTTGATTCTTTTATGATGTGTGAAATGTCCTTTGCATGCCAAGCCCCTCGCCTTTGAAGAAACATGGTGATGTTCCCTTTCACTAGTCCATAGGCAGAATTCTGGTGAATGCTTTGGAAAATGAGGTTGAGCCGCAGAATTGGAGGCAGGTGAAGGAGGCGGCAGGATGAGTTCTTCGATCGTTTACAAAACACTTCCTGGTGCCGAGGGCGCTTGTCAGCATAGAAGTGAAAGGTGGCAGCAAGGATCATCTCTGAATCCTGCATGGATGTCAGATTGAAGCAGTACAAGGGCTTCTGGGCCAAGAATTCTAAAAAAAAGAAAGGAAAACATGGATAAATACCTGAGACCAAAAGACATAGTGAAACCTTTATTGCTGTATAAGTGAATTAACAAATTTTGCTTTTCACTTACCCACTTCAGTTCATATAGTGAGCTTGTCACTTCAGCTTAAAACCATGGTGAATAAGCGGAGGAAAAAACCCTAACAATGTTCAATAGCAATATTACAATAACATCTGGACTGTCCAACACACTGGGCACCTTTTGTTTACATTAGGGATAAAACTCTTCCCAGAGATCTCCAGTTTCAGACTGCCTCTTATTTAGCCAGGCAGGAAAAGCAATCCTTGTTTCTATTTCTTTTATAACAAAGTCAAGCTCAGAGAAGCTATAAGATTTGTCAGCAACAGAGCTCAGAATGGTACCCTACTCAGTACACTAGTTGAAAACAAGTTCTACAGTAAATAGTCAAAATGATCCAATCTAAAGATGACGGCAAAGATTCCTGAAAGATCTCTGGGTGCTTACTGTATGGTAATATGAAGTTCATCATCTGTAAATAGTGCACAATAGATGTTTCACAAGGAGGCTGGAAGTAAGCAGTGCATCACATTTTGAAGGCCATTACTCTTAGGAGCAATTGTCCTTTTCAGAATGCATCATGAAGGAGCTTTGTTTCCAAGCACTGTGAAACCTACTTGGTTCCTAAGACTTGTGTTTTGATCTGCTTGAAGTTAGTGGCAACTACTGTTGAATAGGAGGTGACTCTTAAAATTCAGACTCCATTTGGCATAACTTCTTTAACTAGTTGAACAAGTTCTGCTCAGGTTACATCTCTACCCTCCTCTCAAGGAAGAAAGCAATTTTACACTAATAACTGTTTACACCATGTTTATTTAAACAGTAGAAACCTAAGAGATAACATGTGTTAACATGTAATCCCAGGATCAAAAGACCATGCCTCCACAGTTTATCATGGTGAAAAGTTGCTTTTCTTTATTTCTTTTTCCTTAAACTAGCTCAAGGAAAGTGGTGGCAGAACCAAAAAGTGATTCCTGTTCTTCCAGGCTCAGACTGGTACTTGGAATGCATCAAAGGACTATAGTAGGTAAGTTCACACCTTTAGTTAACCCAAGAAGGCAAACCCTCTGACATCTCTTTTTGATATACCTATAAATTCTCTAGCAGCAGGGAGAAGAAAAGGGACAAAACCAACAAACCCAGCAGACAGTCTTCACAGAAACACTTAGGTTTGTTTTTCAATGCACTGGGCATGAAGAGGCACAGAAATTCTGGCAAGAACAGAAAGGCGGTACTATTAACTTCTGCCTGTCAGAATGTTCTTCCTTTTAAACACAGTTTCATTTAAAAGGTAGAAATTAATAGTGCCATGTCTCAGCAAATTGGTGCTTGCTATCTTCCAGTTCATGGTGCACAGGACCATCATACATAGAATACAATGCAGCATTCAGTGGTTGAGGCTACAATTGCACAATAAATCACAGCACAACTAAACCACAGCAGGTTAGGACTCTCATTAATCCCAGGCCCACATAGCCTGAAAGTACACGTGTCCAAGTATGCAGTTTCTGTCTACACCATGCGTATTTTTTCCTGACACAGTAAAGTGAAACAGTATTCTGTGATGAGAAACTGTTTGTTTCTGTCAGTTCAGGCCAGGATTCCTATCAGTAAACTTCTAATCAACACTATCTTACATATAGATGCTCATACGATGAAAAAACTTAGAAGTTTAGATTCTTTTTAAGTCTTTGGAGCTTAGAATCTTCACAAAGCTGCTAGCCTATTTTTCAGACCAAGGAAGAGAATAATTGTAGTAATTCCTGTACAACAACACGCTGTTATTCAAGTTTGCTCATCTCAAAAGGCATATTTTTCTAAAAAAGAAGTCCATCCATGGCCTCTCCTCACCTGAGCTATGTGCAGTTTAATTTTTGACTACTTTCTTTTAGTAGTAGAATGCTCCTAGCACCATCAGTGCTATAGTTATGATTATGAAGCATATGCATCACTGGGCTAAAGGTATTTTAAATGCCAGTGTCCCAGGGTTTCAGATCAGAATGTAAACTTGCAGTGATAGCTCAGAGAAAGTGTGTTTTAATTCTTCTAAATTAATTTGGCATTCTGGAGTGAATGAACCCTTCAAAAGTCAAAATTATTTGTAGAATAGGACAAGAATCTAAATCTGCATCTACTGAAAAGCCAGAAGCCTGGAAGTACAGGCTGTTCAGGAAATTGGATTCGAGTTTGGGGTGGAGCATAGTCATATTTATCATATTGCATCAGATGTCTCAGGCTTTTACCAACCTGTCAACCAAGCATTGTTACATTTTCCAGCTCTACTCTGAGTTGAACTATCCTGAGTTGAACATTAAAGCTCTACTCCTGAGCTGAACATTAAAGTTACTAATATTTTACTGATTGTATCAGTAAAATCACTGATCACTGTAGACAGCTTCAAGTTACGAATACAGTCAAGATGTGTGGAGCATACACACAAGAGGAAAAAAAAAGGCAAGTGTCCAAGGAAAGAAAATATTAGCATTTAGTATGTGATCCACATAGGAGAATGTTGCATTGCAGTATGCAAAGATTGGCAAAACAGATTTACATGTTATTCCTGATAACACGTTTGTGAGAAAGACATATGCAGAGAACCTAATTTACCATGTATTAAGCTATGAAATTATGTTAAAGTAAGGGTCTAGAGGCCAGATTTACAGTTTCCTGGGTAATCTTGATTTGGTTTTCTTGCACACATGCATTATAATATAGACTTAATCAAATATCTGCTATTTTCTGCTATTCACCAAAGCCTTTGCTTTATTTAGCACAGAGGATGGATAGTGCTGGGGAGATGAGCCTGAGCTGCAGAAGTCCATTTATGGGGAAGTTTCATGGCTTAGGCAGCAGATTGCTGCCATGAACGCCAACACCCCCAGTGGCAGCAACCTAAGTGAGGTAAGACAATTATGGAATCACAGACTGGTTAGGGTTGGAAGGGACCTTAAAGATCATTTAGTTTCAAACCCCCTGCCCCAGGAAGGGACACTTTCTACTACCCTCATATTTCACCTTTGGTCACAAAGCACTTACAACTTGACTATAGCTACCTTCAGCCAATTGGTGCTGTTTTCTAAAGCTACAAAGTTCCCTGGAAACTGGAAAGCACCTACAGAAAAAAAGTTGAGAAATTATTTCACAGACTGTCTCTCAGCTCTTTGTCAGAGACACAATAAACTCTTGCAAACATGTACAGAGGTGGGCTGAGAGAAGGTGATCAGATGTTTGTAAAGCACCCTTTCTGAAGTGATAACTACTGCTAAAGAAACGTGAAGAAGTTGCATCTGGAATATGTGCAAATAGCACATGCATGTATATAGCAGGTGCCTCACACAGAATATGGAGAAATATCACATATTCAATAACCCAGTCAACACCATCTACACTCTACGAGGCATATTTAGGATGGCAATATAATTGTGTAGTTGAGGAGATCTCAATAATGCATAAGACAAAGGAGCAAACTAAGTCTGGGCTGACATTTTGTGCCTCTGGAGCCCCGCTGTTGACAATCGTAACTAACACTGATGCTCGAGTGTCCCTTAACAAAGAGTTTCAAGCTGTGGGATCAGAATAGAAGGTTACAGATTTTCTGAAAGGTACATGTCTAGAAAAAAGAAAAAGAAGTAAATCCATTGCTTAGGATAATGAAAAGGAAACTATTGTAAGTGTAGTCTGTTCAGCTTATCTCGGTGGTTATTAGAATTCTCATCTGTATTTTATGAAGAACAGATCCTCCACATGTCTTGTTAGATAAAGCATGCCAATTTGTTCTTTCAGAAGAAATTTGTTCTTTCACCAGAACTTCTTGGGGGAGATAAATTAAGACATTCTGCCAGATAAGGCTCTTCTCTCCTCCCTCTCGTGTCAATCATTTCAGCCTGTTCATCACTAGATTGATGAATTACAAAGAAATACAATTTATTGTTGTAACAAAGGAACATTGCAGAGGAGCTTCTGCTTTCATGCCATGTCACTGGGGAGGGGTGGGATTCAGTAGATAAAATACACAGAGGGGACACTAGGGCTTTGGACATGGGTGTGCTTTATTTCCATTATGTGGAAAGACAAGTTACTTCCAGGCATCTCTGGCTTGGTTTCATGATCTGACAGATGGGCAAAATAATATTGGTTTGTAATTGGTCAGTACAGTCTATTTTAGTGTTTAAAAACAAATTAAATCACTTGGATGCAAGTAACTGGTTCAGAAGATCAACTGAAAAATCAAGAAAAAATATAGTGCAATTCTTGCATTCTTCCCAAATCACTCTTGTGGTCCAGGGCCTTACTTGGGTAGCAGCCAGTATCAGCAGCTCAGTTCACAGAGAAATAAGAGTGGTAGCAGGAGGTCATGCAATAACCACCCACAGTGGAAGTTCCTTCCCAACCCCTCTTAGCAGCTGCTAGCTAATGAGCTAGAGCATGACTATTTATTTCTCTCCCAAATGTCTGCAGTTGTTGTTTTCTAAACATTTTCATTTGCCACTTACACTTCAGTGGGATCTCCCCCTCCCTGAATATGATTATTTTTAATGTTACATTTGACATAGGGTAGAAATTAAGTTGGGGGTGCTCTAGAGAATATGATTTGTTGTGCAATTGTAGCCTCAACCACTGAATGCTGCATTGTATTCTATGCATGAAACAAATGTAGGCTAGCTAGACAGAAACTCACAAAAGCAAATTTTGAATTCAGCTATCCAATATGCCTATTACAAAATGCATATTTCTGGCAGTGTAGCAAAAATTATATTCTAGAAACTTATTTAATTCTTCTTTTAAGAGCTAAGTTGTTAGCTGTATTCTGTAAGAGTTAACCAAAGAAAAAAGAGGTTTTCCAGAAAAGATATTTTGGGTTTCCTTAGCACAGGATAAATATGCAAACCTTATTACTTTGAAGAAAGACTGGATAAGGAAAGTGCAGTTTTGACCGTGTGTGTGTGCTCTTCCACCCTCTCCATCAAGCTAAGCAAAGCTGAGGAAAAGGAGATCAGACGCGCACCTTTCCGGGTCTGGGCAGTGCCTCGGACGCAGAGTGCCGGGTAGCTCTGAGCGGCCCCGCAGGCGGCACTCTTCCGACAGAGCGGGAGGCGAGCCTGCGGCAGGAGCCGACCTGCCGCTGGAGCACTCGCGGCTACGTTTGTGCTCCAAGTATCTCTGGAGAGGTCTTGCGACCCGTGCTATCTGCGCTGGGAACAGCCCTTCTTTTGCCGATAGTCTGCATCCACAGCAACCGCGGCTTTCTGAAGGGACATAACTTGTTGCAGATTCTCTTGGGAGAGGGAAGAGAGGCGGGGAGGTGGGAAGCAGCCCGCAGAGCAGAGAGCAGACACCAGGTCAGACTGGTTAGCACGGATGCCTCCAGCGTGACACCCCGTGCAGTCAGTGACAACCTCGGTGCAAACCCGTTACTGTAAAGCGAAAGAGGAGCGAGGGCCCCAGCTGAGCCCCCTCGCTCCCGGCCCTTCTTACCCGGCTTGGCTTTGAAGCTCCGCACAGTGTTGCCATCTCCGGGCCGGCTCCCTTCCCGGTTGTACTTCTCGTAGAGCTTAAGCATGTGGACAGCTACCATGTCCTGAGCGATGCCGCCCAACGCAGGCGGCGGCAAGGAGACCCCGCGGGGGTCACTGCCGTGGGAGGGCGAGTCCCGGGGGGCTGGCGGCGGGACGGGGCAGGCGGGCAGGCTGCCGGCGCCCTCCCCCGCAGGCGAGCGGCAGCCCACATGGCCCAGGGCCCACAGCAGGAGGCAGCAGGTCAGGCGGCTGGCCATCTGCGGGGCGGATGCTGCGGGGCGGCCGGGCACAGAGCGGCGGCGGCTCGGGCGCTGACTGCGTCTGGGTCTCCCGGTTGGCCCTGCCGCACCGGGGCGAGGGGGCGGCGGGGACAGGGAGAAAGGGAGGAGAGAGGGTGAGGGCGGCTCCCCCCCCCCCTCGCCGGTGATGCCGCCTCCGCCGGGCCAATCCCCGGGCCCGGGGGTGAGGAGGTGCGGGCCGGGGGTGACGGTGCGGAGAGAGTCGCTGGAAGGGACGATGCGTTACTCCAACGTTGGGCTTCCCTGCTCTTTAAAGCGTAGCGGAGAAAGCATCTAAAGTAATCAGAGCACAGTCGCTGATTGGAGACATATGTCACCGTCGGCGCTCTGGCAGCGAGCGCTGCGGCAGGACGGCACCTTGGCTGCCTGCGGCAGCAGGGGCTGCGCGGGGAGTGGGCGTGTCTTGGAAATTATTTCTAAGATATAGAAACAAATAGATAACAAGCGGGCAGGCGGTGGGGAAGTGCAGGTGGGTGGCGGGACATCATGAGAAGGAAACGGTGCGTACGTAAGTGCGGAACGAAGTGGAAGAGTCTTTGTTTCGATCGGCAGAGCTGACGGTGCTGTCGTGGAAAGGCAACGCTGTAAATAGTGTTCGTTTCAAGTCTCCGGTGCGTCCAGACTCTGGAGGACCCGGTGTGAACTAGGCAGGAGCGTGACAAGAGCCACTGATAATTCCAAGTATATTAAATAGTAGGGGCTAAAGGGGTTGTGCACGGGTAAACTTTCGTCATTGGGCTATTTCTATGTGTGATCTGAAGGAGAATACTGGTGTGAATTTCTGAAGGATTTACATGGCTTAGGTCGGAGGGGGTTGATTTAAAAGTGAATGGTGCATGTTGCGCTTATTCACCATGTGACACAGGTAATTCTGAATCATAGTTTATAGTCACCCAGCGGGTATAAATGCTGTTATAATGAATAGCAGTTTTAAGGACAACTTATAAAGCGAGTGGTATATTTTAAGGGAATTTGTTCATTCTGGCTGCTTTTTTAAAGCTTGTTCTCCAGTAGCCAAGACAGTTAACTTTTCTTGGAGAGTATACAATGCAAGAAGTGAAAAATTGTTGCTAAAAGCTACTGTTGCTGTGTATAACACAATTCTTTTGTGAATTTTTAACCTTGGAGTGTCGAATCTGAGCAGATACTGTTGAAAGCCTCTGGATCACAAGACTGTGGTTTTGGATCAAGGCAAAGAAAGGTTTGATTCATTTTTAAAGTTAGCACCAGGCCACGTTGCTCTCTGCCCTTGAACATATGAAGCAAACAATTTGCAAATACAGATTTCCCCAAATGTACATTGCTAAGGTATCAAACCTCTTATTAATTAATCTTTGCCTATAAATAAGCCAAACCATCCTTTGATGCTGGGTTGCTTTTTTTTTTTTTTTTTTCCTCCATGGTAGCATGCTCATGACCTCCACTGGGGGTGTGAGCAAACCTTTTGTTGTTTGTGGTTTTTGTCTGTACTGTTTCTATACAATCAAGGTCCTGTGAAAAGGAGGAAGAGGCAGCAGGAGGTAGGAACAAGCTGGGCTATTTTGGACCAATGTCCCATTAAAATGTTCTCTCTCTCCTTAACTCACTCCAGACTCCTATTCAAGCATACACTTTGTATCAGTCTTTAACCTGCACTAAAACCTGTAGGACACTGATACTTTGACATTGTTGGAAAGAATTAAAGAATCAACCAGGGATGACTAATATTTCTTGCCTTATTTTATTGCAGAACAGCAGGAATTCGAAGTCTTTAAAGCTCTGGTACTTTGACTCTTTTATGCAGCTGAGATGATGAAATAAAAATGTGTTTGGTAAAGGAATTCAAATTAGCACTGGGTCACATAATTCCGCTGTTCTGAATATGGCCAATCAATGGCATCTCTAAGGCATCTAGTGGCAAGAGCTATGCAATTTCTGCTCATGCAGAATAATATTCGTAGCGTGGAAATTTCTACTAATTAAAGCTCTTGCCAAGTAGAGTCTTTTTTTTTTTTTTTTTTTTCTTCTTTGCAAGCCAGGATTTGGCGACAGTCTCCGCTACAGTCAAAGCAGTGCAGTCAAGATTTTAAACTGCAGATATAAGCTTCCTGCTAAAATTATTGGGATGTAAGTAGTGTTAGACACCTTAAATAACAGCTTATACATGAAAAAAAAAACAAAAACAAAAAAACACACAAACAAAAAAACCCCAACCCAAACCAACCCCAAATAACTTTTAGTTATGGAAATAGAGACACCTATACAAAAGAATTATTGTGACCTGTGTTTGTGTTTTGTTGTAGAGCATAATGTGTGAAATACATAGCAAATGTGTAAGAGGGGCCACCAGGGCACAAGGATTAGTATCTATTTTTTTGTTCTAGTGTAAAGTAACTTAGTAACTCCCTTTAGGGTTAGAGCTATCTATATTAAAACAGTGTTGCCTGATTTTATTTTTAATGATAAAGTCAGTAACTGGGATAATAAAGTTACAACTCTAGAGAAGTTAATGAAACAAATTATTACTGAATTTGGGCTCAAGTCCAAATTTCTGGTTACTACTTACTGTAGGATAGCTCATTCATTTTTTCACTCACAAAAATACCTTGCTATGCATCATGCTACATAATTACCTAGGATCATACAGGACCATTCCTTAAGTATATAATTTATTAATTAGAAATCAACTGAATGAAATGCATTGGGCTTCAGGTTCTCATAGAAACTGTTGGCAGAACTCTAAAAACCCTTTTCACATTCAATCCAAAATCACATGGTGTGACAAGAATATATGGTTAGTAAAAAGGCTTCTGTTTTTTATTTAGTTTTCCTGAACAATAGTGACATTATCTTCTCTTAATGTTTAGAGTTTGGCATGTCAGGCAGTGCTTGTTTTTTGCAGGAAAAACTTTGCCTCTTTAGAAGCATCACTCACTGTCCCAGTCCATTCCCTCAGCTCAAGAACAAGCTCTTGCCTTGGATTTCCATTCTGGATCCACACTCCCTCACATTCTAGTCTGTTGCAAGAATAGTCTTTCCCCCTGCCAGGTACCCCATCCTTCATCTTCAGTGACAAAAGTTTTTTTTTGTCTATCTATCTTGATTTGCCTCTATTCACATCCTACTACACTGTTAATGTTGCATAATTACAGAAAGTAGCAAACTAGAAACCAAGATGTACAGACTCAGTCCAGTTAGCATCATTTGTCCTGCCCTGCTGTAGATACCCTGTCATTGAAAGATGTCTCCTCACTGGGAGAGGATGCATTACAAGTGCCTGGCCACACTGCTTCCTGGGATACATACCCTCTTCTTCCATGGGAGAGAGAAACCACAAGCCATGCAGGAGAATGAGAGCACAACACAATCAAACCACTCAGGTTGTGGCTGAAACAAAAGTAGTCAGATTTAGGCAGGAAAGGGGGTAGGGGTTTTAAATCCAATTTCCTGTTCAAAAACATTTTCAAAGAAGTGTTTCAAGCAGCCCTAGGCACCAGTCTTGTTCCAGCCAGCAATCTATAGGGCTTTGAATACCCTGTCCTTTTGCTCAGTTTGTTTCCTAGGCAGCAAAGACTCTTACTGAGGTCGGTGTTCAATACAAGTTCAGAGCTCTGCCTGATGCACTTAACAGGCAAGATCGATATCCACAGAGCAAGGGTTGCCAGTGTAAACACAAGAGCTTTTCAAGAGAACAAGTGGGAATGGAGATGAGTTAGATAGGCTTGGTGAGACTGCAGCATGCCTTTATAGATCCTGCGTCAGTGCTAAGGTGGCCAGCTGTAATATGCATCTTCTGACTTCTGTTTACAAGTGGAATTTGAAGGCTGTGGGAAGAGGGTGGGGGAAAGACAGCAGCAGCTGGGAACCATCCATGACCACAGCTGGTTTTTCAAAGATCGTTTTGCAAATTGGGTTGGGATCTCTCCAGGATTTTTTTGGTCTGAGTAATGCTGCAGACGAGAGGAGGATGTGTTGTGCTGATAGTACAAAAAGGTTTGCACATGGTGGACTCGACAGATATTGGGGATTTAGAAGCGTGATGAGCAGCTGCTAACCAGTAGGTGGCAAGCGTGCCCCTAAGTCAAGGCATCCATTGCCGTCCTGTTTTGCATGGAGCGCTGTTGTGCCCATAGGGAGACAGTTGGGATCCCTGATGGTTCTGTAGCATTTTCCCAAAGAGTAGATCTGTCAGGTAGCCTCAGTGTTTCCAGCTTGCATAGTCATAGCTTTCTAATTCTTTTGATAATTTTAGCTGGTTTCCTGCATAGGGCTTGTGGGAGAACCTGTCCCAGTGAGGTATGCTAGGTTCTCAGAGGTCTCCCCCAAGCTATAACAGTTGCTTTCTTAGAATCATAGGATCATAGTAGGATTTGGGTTCGATCATCTAATTCCAGCCCCCTTGCACGGGCAGGGACACCTTCCACTAGACCAGCTTACGCAAAGCCCTGTCCAACCTGGCCTTAATCACTGCCAGGAAGCCACAGCTTCTCTGGGCAACCTGTTCTTAATTGCAAGTGACAGAGAACACAGAACAAGAATTATATTTTCATTAATATTTAAGACTTATATGCTATTTTTATTTCAAAATAAAATAAATTGTTGTATTTTGGTTTCCTACAGACTTGGATACAGATTTTTTTTTTTTCTTTGAAATGTAGTATAGTTTTTCTGCAAGGGTAAGTGGTTCTCATGCTCTTTCCTGAAGGAGCAGCAATGCAGTTATGAGTAAAGGCAACTATGAATGTAGTAAAGCCTCACTCAGATCAGTGATGTCTCTTCCATAGATGTAATTGGGTGTTGTTTTCGGTTCAGAGTGTTTTAAATATTGGGGGATGAAAGATGCTGCAGATATTTAAGCAGAGCTGATCCTACCCTGAGGTAGGGTGAAGAATGAAATGATCTCCCATAAAGATTTTAGTTCCTAAAAAATCTGTAGTTCTACTAGTGGAAAGGATTATAATTAATACTAATAAAAAGAAATTGAATAGTAAATATGGCAGATATGTTAGGGCATTTCCTCTCTAAAAACTTACCAAGCATCTGTGTTTGACACTATATCTATGTTACATCTCTAAGCTTCTCTTAGTCTGTATGAGATGCAGAAGCATTTTCTTGCTTAGATCTATATGTCATCTTTCTAGAGCATGTGCTCTTTGTTCCACCATCAGAGAAATGAGAGTGTGTGATTATACTATTGTAATTGTCTGGTTCCATGCTGACAGTCTTCCTTCAACCCTGCAAATACTGCAAAATACATACTTTTAGATGTATTCTTTCCCTGAGCAGGTGTTCTGAATATAGAATTACTCAGGATAGATAAAAGCAAAGAGATTGAGAGGTTTTGACAAAACGTTTCCGAGCTTTTTGCTTTTTGGTTTGTTTTTTGTTGTTTGCTTTTGTTTTTTGTTTGTTTGTTTTCTTAATAAAATAAAACTTCTACAGCTAATATGTAGTTCCAGGCAAAAGAATAAATGCACATGAATGTTATTTTGACCATAATTTCATACCTCTGTGTTGATATTTTTGTTTGTTTGTTGGTTTGTTTGGGTTTGGGTTTTTTAGTAGATCAGGATGCTCTTAGGAGTACAGGATCTGTTTTTAACTTTGTTCTCAGTGGTAATCATATAATGGCCATGATGATCAGAGTCAAGGCAAGATCAGAGGGTAGACGTTATATTTGGCATTAGATAACTAGTGTAGGAAGGCTGAAAGTTTTTCTGAATTTTGCAGCCATACTTGTTAGTCTGATGAGAGCTATTGCCCCAATCTGTCTTGCTTCTGGATCCATGAAGCCTCTTCTTGTTTCTTACTCTGTGTAAGCACTTAGCTTCCTCTTCAGGCATTTCAGCAATTCAGCAGAATTTATTTCTCCAGATACATCTTTTCCATATGTCCTTGATCTATATATCTCTTCCTCATTTTCTCAGATTCGGCTCTTTCAAAGGGAGATACCAATGCCTCTCACCTTTTTCTGAGGAAATCCTATTCTGTCCTCCAGCCTTTAGCAGTAATGTGTATGAGTGGCTAAGTGCATAACACTAGTTTTCCTGAGGATTTTACCATTCAGCTGTCTCATTTGAAAGAGTCATTCAGGTTATCATTCTATATTATATTCAATATGCTTTAAAAAATTAACATTCAACACAGAAAGTGACCAGAGCTCAAAGTGGTGTTTTTGTTCTGATTTCCATAGACAGAATCCAGAGTAGTAAACAGAATTCACACATTGTGTATAAACTGACTCCACAGATCACTGCTGTGTCATTTGGGTTCATGTGGGCATTTTGCTTTTTGTAAAAGAATACTAAGGGGATGTTTTCTGTTTTTCTTTTATACTAAGTTGTGGGCCAAAATGTAATGTCACTACATTAACTTTGGAGTTGCACCCAAGATGAATTTGGCCTTGTCAGTTGTTGAATTCTTGCTATGATTGATCTCAGCTTTCTCAGAGAGGGATCGTGCCAGACAAGCAACCACAGAAATCATCAGTTGAAACTCCACCAGAATTCTCATTCCCTGTAAATTGAAAAATAAAGCTTTGAAATAAAGTGTTTTGTTCTTCAATCTCACACTAACTTTTCATTAACATTATAGAAGTCTTAAGCTACTAAGAATGGCTTGAAGTACTTAAGTGGAGGAAAATACAATCATGAAGCTAAATGAGGTATCATACTAGTTCTTGGCATCTTGTGGCGTCTTATCTCTGATATTTCCAGTTGCAAATTTCATTGCCCTCCACACCCATTTATCATAGATGTACATAAGTAAATTAAAACCTATTCTGGGCATATTAGTTTTATGTATTCAAAACCACCCATCATCCATATGAATGACACAATATGAACACTTTCCAAGCTCTTTCTTTTGAACTCTATGCAGAGGAATTTTTTCCACAGAAAGAAGAAATACCAGAAATTCCATAAGGCTCACTTGAAATTGCTTTATAGCAAATCAATGAAAAAAGCTCATAGATAAATATTGGAGCAGAAGAATCATGAAGCTAATACTAGATTATTTCTTTTCAGTACTTACAGGTATAATTGCATGTGACTTCAATAAATTCCTACTCTGAGAAGCTGTTCTTCTGATAGAACTTTTTATATTAACAATACACCAGAGGAATAAAAGGCAAAAAGGGATACTAAAAAATCTGCCATTAGTAATCATTGGGTTAGTCAGTATTGGATTAAAAGGACTGCTGATCTGATGGCATGTCAATCCCTTTATGCATCCCTACTGGTGTTGCGCGTTTATGGTTTTTCAAATGCTAGTGATTTCCACATTGAATAGCTATTTCCACTCCATGCACCAGCACTGGTAAATTTCTGCAAGCTAACATGAATTCCCTGGGTTAGCTGTTCTGCATTCCTGTTGGGTATGAGTAGGACAGGAAAGTTCAGAAATATGGGTACTCAATTTGTTATTAGAATTCAGTAAATTATCATACTGATTCTCAGATAGGCATAAACTCTACATTCCTAACGTATATAGGCATAAAACTAGTAAATGTTTATTTTTTATCCCTAATGCCAGAAAATGTGAAGTGCAGGAAGCTAGTTATTTTACTTGAAATTCCTACGTTTTAGAAGGGAAAGTTAGGTTGAAACTACTAGCATGCATTAATAATGTTCAGCATTGTTTTTTCTATTCCATTTATTCCCATATTCCAAGGTTTATTACATTCAAAAGAAGCCTGTGCAATTTCATAAACACAATGTTTGCAGAAGCAGCATAGAATAGCTGTGTCAAATCTGCCAGATTTCCTGTCATTGAGAAGGCGAACAGAACCTTTTTACTGAAAGACCCTGAAGCACTAGGAGAGATGTACTCTTAGAGCTGGAGCTTTTTATGGGCATGAAAGACAAACATCTGTGATGAATCGTTAGGTGGAATTGAACCTGCTGTGGGACAGGAGAATGGAATGGATGACCTTCTCATGTTCTTACCAGCCCTGTGTATCATTTGCAAATGGAAAAAATGAGTCGTATCCAGCCTTGTATTTATAAAGTGATGGGGAGATATGTACCAGTCTGGGTAGTGAACTTGGCAAAGCTGTATGCAAAGAAGCGGATCTGCAAAGTAAATTCCTATTCTGGCATTTATTACTATAATAAGGTGGTAGCAGTCACAAGCATAGACACTAAATGTGTGGCATGGTTGTGCCCAACAAAGCCACGTTAAATGCTTTGTAGACTCTAGATCTTCAGTGAGATTAATTTCAGTAAGATTAAGATAACTCTGTTGCTGTGTTATTAGCATTTTTGTTTAAGAAAGTTCTCGGCAGCTGAGCAGATCAAATAAAATGATAAATCTGATTTCAGTTCTTCATTTGGCTGGATCTGTCATCATGACCTTCTTTAGAAAGATTCTGAAGTGCAGAACCAGTTGCTTATGGCTTGCATGAAAGAAAGGTTTCACAAAACTGCTAAATTTATTAGCGGTTCCAAAGTAAATCAAGTACCTTGTTTTAAATCTAGTGATTGTTAGTGACAGTCTTATAGACACTTTCCTTGCAGCTTCCTATCAGTTGGGTATCTGACTTGCCTGGTTAGTTCAAATCGGTTCAATCAAGCATTCAGTTGCAGTTCTTTGGCAGCATATCACCTTCTAGAGGTTTCAGGAGTTGAAGGTTTCTTCAGGGATATTTGAAACAGTAGAAAGAACTCTCTGCGTAATTTGGGATTACTGAAATCCCCCCCAGTTTTTGGTGTAAATGCAAGATTCATTTCCAAGGCATAATGCACTTTTGTTTACATAAATAAAAGACCACAGGTATTGGCTTGGTTTTTATACATATAACCTCCAAAAAAATGGGAAACTTACACACCCAGAGAAATAATTAAATTTCTTCATTCATGCTTCCTCACTTGAGGAAATACTGTAAAACCAAACAGATGACATATCTGATCTCTGTTGCTTAGTTTACATGGGATTGCACTCTGATGCTAAAGTGATGTAGCACAACCTGCATAGGTTAGAACAAATGTTCTAGACCTTGGTTTCCAGCATCTTAGTATCTCCCAGTGCCCCACTAAATAGGCATGATCTAATTGAGTAGTCTAAGTGAGATGATCAAAGATTGCATAGTAGACTGCTGGTTCTACCAAGGTCTAACCTCTATGGCTCTGCTCAGTAAGACAGTTGTGAAGCACTGAATCAATGTGCTCCAAAATTGGAAAGAGCTGCAAAAGGCAGTAAAAGTTTGTAGTCAAACAAAGCTCTAAGCCTCTACTTTGTGGTTTTTTTGGGTCAGACTCCTTCCATAGAAGCTGAAAGCAGCCGCGGTGCCACCATGTCCCAGAGCTGGGAGTCAGAGAGCTAGTAAAGGGGCTCAGCAGGGTTATGCTGGAGCAGAGGCTGCTTCCAGCAGCCCTGTCTTTAGTGAGGAGTGTCAGGTTTTTATGACCATCGTTACATTTTTATAGTTTAATGAGTTTGACTATTAAAGAATAACGCCGTGGCTGATTTCCGCACTCAGTAGCAAGTCCTTGCTATTTGCAGCATGGGTCTCTAGGAAATACGAAATAACAAAGGCCAGCTTAATGCAGGGCTTTTCACATCTTCCTTATCCACTTTAATCATCTTGGTCCCTTTCTAT
>JAOEHY010040725.1:0-80015 GCA_025447955.1 Psilopsiagon aurifrons
CTCTTCTCCAGGCTGAACAGCCCCAACTTTCTCATTCTATCTTCATACAGGAGGTGCTCCAGTCCCATGATCATCCTTGTGGCCTTCCTCTGGACTTGTTCCAACAGTTCTGTGACCTTTTTATGTTGAGGACACCAGAACTGCACACAATACTCCAACTGAGGTCTCAGGAGAGCAAAGTAGAGGGGCAGGACCACCTCCTTCGACTAGTGCCAGTGGTAGGGCTTTGGCCTAGTGGCTAAAGAGTAGGTCCTCTTTCCCATACAGATAAAGATGGTTCCTTCCAACCCAAACTATTATATGATTCTATGATTAATCATATCCCTAAGCAGTTCTGGGAATAATCTAAATGATCTTTGCTTTGGGCTGAAGTGAAAAACACTCCTGTCTTTTTTAATCTTGATCCTTTCTTCGGTTTGTTCAGGCAGAACCAAATGTCTGGTTTAGTGTTCCTGTGTGTGTCAGACGCAGATGTGTTTTGTTACACAAGTGAATATATATGCTTACAAGTATCTGGTACCTTTAAGTGGGTTTTGGGTTTTTTTTTAGCTCTGTCCTTTTTTTATTCCCTTCCCACCCCCAGTGTAATAACACCACTTCCTAAACCCTGTCCTTTTCCTAGATACTGACCACATCATCTCTGGGTGCTACTCCACTAATAAAACAAATAAAGACATGTGGATTATGGGATCCTTTATAGACCTGCATGGAACTCATCTGGCTCAGCTGGCAGGGGTCATGTAAACCTCCTCCATCCGCTACAGTATGTGTGGTTTCACACCCAACAAATGTCAAAGCTGAGCTCAGCTGCAACTGCCAAGTTTCATCTGTGTTTGGGTTAAGCCATAAAAGAACCCACCAAATTCCACATCAGTCATTTCAGAGTTGCAAGAAACCACCCAGGTTCGGTGAAGAGGTCAAGAATATGGTGAACTTTCTGGCAAATATGGCCTGAAAAGTGGCTCAAGAAAACACTGGGTTTTTTCAAACTATGTGTACGCTGACCAATCTGATAGCCAATCCATCCCGATGCCAAACAATTTTTGTTTCCTGTAGCTCTTATTTTGTATAGAAATGCTAAGAATTATAGCAGAGGCATGACTTGTAGTCCTCTTTAGGCATTTGGACTCCACTCACTTTCAAGGTTTCTGAATATGAAAGGAGTTTCTGGGGAAGAGGATTATTGCTCGTAAGTACAAGACAGAGCTGATGAGGTGCCACAAGATTTTCAGCTTCAAGAGGAGAGTAGAAATGGTGAAAGCCTTTTCATCAGGAAGCTTAGTGATGACACCAACCCTGATACAACCCTCCAGAGTGTGCCACTTCAAGGACATAAGTGATATCACTGAAGTTAAGGGGATTTATTTGTCCAAGGGTCAGAGCATGGCTGCAAGCTTTGTCAGATCAAGACAACATAGCATGAAAAAGTACAATGCCAGCCTGTTTAGCAGCTATATATTTTCTGGCAATATCATCATTTTAGACATCAACTTAAGACAAGAAAGAGTAAGACCAACCAAGGAGGACCAGATCTGTGCTTCTAATAGTCAAGACAACCAGCTAAATGTTTTATTGAGTCATTTAAAGTTGAAGGTCAAATGTTAGGTTATTTCCTGTACATGGTGTCTTGAGAATGTTTGATGCATTCCACTCACAGTCTTTAAGAAATAAAAATTAAGCAAGAAGCATTATCTAAACAGAATTTAAAACATCTTAGGACAAATGCAGCAAGAGACACTGATGAGCAAATACCTCACCACCAGCTTTACAGCATCTAAACCAGATCTACCCAACTTTTTTCTGAAGTTCAGAAAGTTCAGACTTTTCTTTTGCAATTGATTTGGTTTACTCAGTCTTTTTATCATTAGTTTTAACCCTCTCCACTTCTGTGATTTGATGTGAGTAATACAGAATATGACAGATTCTGTATGGGTGTAAGTCAGTTTCCCTGATGTTAATGGATTTATTTCATTATAACAATTTGCAGCTGGGCCACTGTGCCCTTACAAACCCCAGACCTCAGCCAGACTCTCAGACTTGCACATTCTTTGAAAAATATTTAGTTTGATCATTGACTTCAGTGTACCTCATCTTTTGATGTCCATTTCACAAGGGTGTTGGAAAGAAAAAGACCTTGATCTCCAGTAGCAACCAAAGTGTCATGTAAGTCATTTCCCCTTTGCATAGATGGGATGAAATGTTATGTCTTTTTTTCACACAGTTTTAATGAATTCTTATGTCTGACCACATTTAGTTCTGTTGGAGGAACAAGACTCACCCAAACCATTGAACTTAGGAAGAAGGTGGCACCTTAAGGATCAAACACAAAACAGGCTACAGCCCCACTGTGAAGCTGGATGGTATCACTCTGAGCACCTTTGCAGGAGCCACACACTACAAAATGTTATCCTGACACTAAGCAGCAGACAGTATGGGGAAGGGTAAATGGGCAGCCCTTGGGAAAGAGAAGAAAGGTCCAGAATAAGCTAAGGATACTGAGCTGGGTGATGAGGAAAACAATTATCTCAGTACTGCAAAAATTTGCATACTCTCCCCTATGAAATCATATCATATACAAGATAAATGGAAAGGGATCAATTTAACTTCTGCCAGCTCACAGCTTGTCAGGCCAGGGTCCTTCATTATTTTCTTTGATTGGGTTTCCTACCTCAAATCACTTGCAGTATTTTCGTTACGTTATGTTAGCAGCACTAAAATGGATATGTATCACTGCCATGTACTGGAAGGCTAGTGTCTTGTACACAATCACTTAATTGGTCTCTGCAGAGGAATTTTTAGAGTCAATTTTAGTTCCCTTTTTATTGGTGATAATATGTACCCCAGTTATCATAGCAGCCTCTAACAGGATGAAAAGTGGAAATATTTTTCACGAGGTGTGAGGATTGTGTCCTTTTATGCCTGTGCAGGCATCTGGGTCATTGCTGGGTATGAAGTTGAACAGATATTAATGACTTCATCCTCAGATCACTAGAGTTTTTGTGCCTCTTGCCAGTTTCTTTTCACTGAGTGAAAACATATAGCCCACAGTTGTTCTGGTTGCATCACTGTTGAACTGCATTAAGCAAATACCAGGAGGTTATACACTTTTCCAGGACTGCAGTGAGAAAGCTAAAAAGAAAACCAGCCCAAACACATCACTTCAGCACTATATTAGAGGCACCCTTACCTACTCGAAGCTCTTGTCCAAAGACTGTTTTCTCTCCAAGCGCAGAGCAGTTCCACCTCCCATACCGAAACTGGTACTGGCACTCATTGATTCCCATTTGTGCCCCTTCCCCAATCACAATGATGGCATCAGGGCGGCTCTGGCAGATTGCTCGCTGCCGAGGGGCCAGGCCTGGGATTTTGTTGCAGATGATATTAGCTCCTAAAGCCACCACGGATGACAAAGCTCTGAAGAAAAAGAGCAGAAAGAAATGTTATAACCAAATTGAGGCCGTTAATGCTTTTGCCACGTGCTGCCATGTGGCAGGCAAGGCTCTGGGCAAAAGGGCAAGTGTTGGAAGTTGGTTTCCTATAATTACGCCAACTTATCCCAACCTCTCGGTCTGGCAAAAACGGCTGGAAATCTTGCAATGATTCCTGATCTGATTTGTGCCAGAAACAACAGAGAAATGTAATTTGTGCACTTTTGCTTCCAGTCCTATACAGACCCATCAGCTGATGAGATGTGGAAAGCAAGACATTTAAAAGCAAAAAATTGTGATATTTGATCATTCATGGATCTCTGAAACTCATGTCTGCTTTGAATGGCTTGCATGGATTCAGGTTTTAGTTACTACAGCCAGTTCATCCATCCCCCATTTGAAACTGTTAAGCACAGTTTAAAGAATTACTTGTTGTTACCAACCCATTATTACACCCAGGGTATTGAGTGATTCATGAAAGTTCACCAGCATAACTGTGCTTTTATTTCTGGCAAATAACATCAAACATATACGAGTGATCCTTAATATGTGCCATCAGGGCTAGAAACATTTGTAATTTTCATTCTTCAAGCATATTTTCAGAATTCATTATAATGTTTGCATATAACTTGCACCTGCCATATGTTTTCACTTTAGTGTATTTACTTTTCATTTTCCAGCGCACTTTTCAACATCTTTACAGGCTCATTTTTTTACATCTTTACAGGTGATATTTTAAGTAGCAATATTTTGAAAAAAAATTAGACAACCTGCTTACATATTCAGTGATGCCTCATATCGCATCTACCGAGTACCAGACAGGCCCATGCTGTGATGCTTCAACTGGCTCTGAGCAAGTCAGTAAAACCAGAGTAGTATAGCTGTGCTCAGGCCTTACACAGCAAAATCTAATGGACCCTGAGATAGCTACACAGCCAAAGCCTGGAAAAGCCCCTGCCTCACTGCCCAGCTGTCAATACTGCTCCTTGGCTGGGGTGCTGAGAACGTCACTACTTCTCAGCACCTGCAAGAAAGTATCTCCACAAACCCTTTCCTCTCTTTAACTTGTTCCAGCCTAGCATTAGATCATATGGGTAATTTCATTTCCTCAACAAATCCCATTGTTCACTGCCTCCGTAATGTAAAATTACTTGCCCAGATCATGCTGCATCACCTTGGTTTTAAGTGGAGTTTCACAGTAATAGAATACACCATATATAAATAGGTCAGTAACAGGATACAGACTGTCTTCCACGCTATCTTTCTCTCCATCTTGAACACTCACTTAAGCCCTTCTTTATACTGTTAAAAATTTTCCTCTAGAAATGCTCCTTTTGGAAAATGCTGACTGAACAACAAAATCAAAGAATTTTATAGGAACGTATCAACTTCATCAGAAAGGTTAATACAAAATTACATAAATGTTGCATTTCAATGAAATCAGTGTGTTTCATTTTGCCATTTCAATAAACTACACTAAAGCCAGAACAAAAAGAGTGAAATGGAGAACTCTTCCCTGGCCAAAATGAAATAGCACGTTTACTGTGGAATGGAAATTCCATGGTGATTCATTCTGCCTTTAATAGGTATTTGTGCATCTTTTCCAAAGTTAACAAAGCATGAGAAATTCACCAATTGTGGATTTTTATTTATGGCTTGGCGAGGGTGTTGATAGATATGGAGACAAGGTATTGCAAACATAGAATCATAGAATCATAGAATAGTTAGGGTTGGAAAGGACCTTAAGATCATCTAGTTCCAACCCCCCTGCCATGGGCACGGACACCTCACACTAAACCATATCACCCAAGGCTATGTTCAGCCTGGCCTTGAACACCGCCAGGGATGGAGCATTCACAACATAGAGCATGCATGTCTTGTGGCACTACCTATTAAAAAAAAAAATAAGAACAAAATGTAGCTGCAGCTCTGACCACTCACAGCATTTGGAGCAGGAGCACTCAGACATATAGCTTTAGTTCATGTTACTTCTGGGTACTAAGCAGCAAAGCTGGAGCATCGGTTGGAACCATTGAGTCCCTAAGATGGAAGTTTTGATCAAAGGTTTTCTTTCTTTTTATATTTATATTACTTTTTATATTTAAATTGTGATGTCTTTAAATCAGACTTTTCAAGGCACGATAATCATAAAAAAAAAAAAGAAAGACGTTGATGTAGAATAATCAATTTCTCTGACTTTTGCAATGTTAGGATCCAGGTCTGACCCTTCAGTGGTTTTAAAGTTATGCTAAGGGAAAGATATCTTGTACAAACTAAGTAACTTGAAGATGCCAGAGGGACAGGGGACTCTGCCATTACAGCTTGGTTCTTCCCCCTGAGGTAGGCTGAAGGGAAGCCAGGTCAGCCACTAGTTCTCTGCTGCAATACACAGGCAGCAGGTTGGCTGAGGAAAGGGTGAATTTCTAAAGCCATTCTTCAGAGCAGAGCAACAGCCAGGGCTCCCAGGCAGCAACACCTCCTTGGTATGGCATACGCAGCAGTTCTCCTGTGTGTATTAGGCTTTGCCGCATCCTTATCCCATCCCCTCCAGCTGGCTTTGCTGTATCAGACACTGACCCTTCTAGGAAAACCTAACCCTGAAGGAATACAGGGTTGGGTCCTCAAAACAGTCATGCACAATCATGCAAAATTGAAGTTGACGTTCAGTGTACGTTCACAAGACCCATAGTTCTGTTTTCTGCATACCCAATAGTCACTGACTTACTAAGCCCACCAACTTACAGATAAATAGATAAGTAAAAATATTTTTATATTATATAAATACTTTTAATCAAAAGTAAAAATAATAAAATCTATTATAAAAGGTATGAGATAGCATTCTGACATCATATTTTTGAAAGTGCTAAGACCCCACAATTTCTACTATTATCTCAAGTTAAGCAGAAAAAAATATGACTTTTTAAACACCAGACAGCAAGAAAGAGTGGGCCAGAGTATCTACCTGACATGTAATTCTCAGTTTAGTTGCTTCCTCTATATACATTGCTACTGTCTCATAATTAGGTTAAGGAGTGTATTCTTTGGTCTGCCATTGTTTTTGGAGCAGGCCTTGGTCAAAGGATTGCATTTTCGTCCAGAAAAGAAGCATGATCATATCTGCCTCAGAAGGTATTTTGAGGATGTTATAGTTATTATGCATCTGTAAAGTTCTTTAATCCATTCCTCATTGAAAGACTTAAACTACAATTATTGGGGGTGGAGGGGGTATTAAGGTTTTTTTTATTACTTCCAGGGACTTCTCCCTCTGCAGCCTGCACTTACCAGCATATTCTCTTAGACTTGTTTAGCCTACTTTTAAATTGTTACTATAATTTCAGTGCCAAAAGAAATGCTGAATCATGAAATTGAGGTTTTGGAAAATGTTATTTATATTAAAGAAATGCACCCAACAGCATTTCAAGCTTCCTCTCCACTATTTCTTGTGGCATCCCTCAGTTTGTGCATCTGTCACACATTCAGGAGGGTTGTGCCGTGCTTCTGCCCCTTCGCAGGTTGAAGGTTACATTATTTTTTGCTACTAAATAAAGATTATTTCACTTTAGAACTGCAAAAAGGCAGATCCCCATGCCGCATTTTGGCATCTTCTCCCATCTAACCTTTCTCTGCAGTGCAAACTTCCTTGATTCTTATCACAAGGAAATCTTGAGTGCAACGTTGTTTCCAGATTTCTGGTGCAGTTTATGTAATTACAACCATCCCTCATCCCTCACACACTCCAGAGTTTTATGGTGGGCCATCTACATGAGTTACCCACCTAAACATCATCCACATGGTTTTATCCAACTAAAGAGCGTTAGTGCAAAAAATGTTACATTTCCTAAGCAATTAACAGTAGTCCCTGGCATATGGAAAGTCTTCACCTTCCTTCATCACTTAGTCATTAATCCAAGGGAAACACCAGTGCTGAAATTGACCCATAGTTATAAAGAGAGTTACATCCAAATTAAAAAGACACTGGGCTAGGCTTGGATAGGACCATGCAGTTCAAACTTTTAACAACTAAACCTGGTGAGTGATGTTTCGGAAGGCCTGATTTCTGCATCAGAATCCTGAAATATCAAGGTTTTCATTCTCTGAAAAAGTAACTATGACTGCAGGCATAGCAAGCGAAAGTTCATGGCAATGGGAGACAATTTTCAGCTTATTTTCTGAAGTAATGCTTGTTTAATTAATCAAAGACAAATTACTACTGTGGCAAAAAGTTAAAATTTTCCCTGAAAATGCATTTCCTTTTTATGGTTGTATTTTCTCTCCAGGACCTAAACAACTACAGCTTTCCTTTTCACACAGTTACATAGAAAAATTTAAAGACCATAACCATGAAAATTACTATTGAGTACAAGCAGTTCATAAAAACAAAGGTCTTTGAAAGCACTTCAGAAATTAAACACGTGAGCTTTAAGAATATAAAATTAAATACAGTATTGCTTGACAGAAGAGAAACATACTCCTCTTTCACGTTTGCTTTCTTGAGTGTCTAGTTTACATTTGCAAAGGGCATTTGATTAACTTAAACATATTAGTAATTTCATTGATTTCAAATGCTATTATGTTCTTGCAACTTCAGATGAATTTCACATATATAAAGGCCATCAGTGGAGCTGTAGTTTATAGAGGATCTTAGAGTCTTTGCATGAGTGACAAATACATAAAGCAATTCCTTATAATGGGCAGTTGTGAAAATACATGCGCTACATGGGGAAAATTCTGATTTTTACTGTTGTTAGAAAAATCTGAATTTTGACAAAGTTATGAAATAGGGCCATTTTACAGCTAAATGGCAGTAGCTAACCTGCCTTCAGAGTTCTCCCCAAACTCAGGCACAGATGTGTACTGAGATTTCTCCAAGGATCTTAAAATGCAGTTCTGGCAAATAGATAAGAAGAAGATGTAAAATACAGAGATAAAACCAGCAAAACATTTCATATAGGTAAAGCACTTAACCAAGTTGATTTTAACCTTTTGATTAAGAAAAAAAGCAAGCCCTAAAAATCCTTCTTGGCAATCCTTGCTCCCTGGGCAAATAAAATTTATTGCTGAACAGGAGTGGCCTCGGGAACTACACCTTCTTTTTTGACACCCTCACTCATTTGTATTCCTGGCTGCACAGCAGCACAGTGCACATTTTCCCCTGAGTCACTGAGCCAGCCTTACTGCAAGCACTTTGAATAGGCGCCGTAGGGTCACCATGATCTCACCTCTAACCATGCTACTCAATATTCACCTGAAGCTGCTGTTGGGCAGGGGGTTCATTTTCAGCAAGGAGTGAAGGGATTTAGCCACATGAATTCCATTAACAGCAAAGGAGCTTCATGGCTCAAACCTCAGTGCACTGTACTGAAAACTTAACCCACTGTCTCTGATAAAAAAATCCCTATAATGGATCCTTTGTTAGAAGGAACCGCCGAGATATTTTGTGGTGACACTATGACACATCTGAAACAGTACACCACTACCGAATGGTTTACTTAATTAAGAATTCCTGAGTAAATATTTTGAGAGTGTATCAGTTGCAGAAATTGGCAGGAGCATCCTGGGCTCTGAATGCCATCTGCATATATTTAGGCTTTCAATTTTGTTTTCCACTGCCGGCTTTGGGAAATCGTTGTTCAGTTGCATGTGTTATTGAAATGGAAATCCAATAGGGCTGCTTGGTACTGTCCTGTGGTGCACTCATCTCTGCTGGGGCTCCAAGACAAGCCTTTGGATGTGGGGGCTGCGTACAGCAATGTCTTTACTCCTATAAGGTGAAAGGTAGGGATTTCTCTGAGGAGGTCACTCAAAAAGAGAGCCTCTTAGATTATGTTAAAAATGGAAGCAGAGGGGTAGGTGAATAGAGGGATGACCCGCACGATGGCAGAGCATGCTTCTGCCATTCTTCTAAAGAAGAGTGGGAAAAAGGTCCCCATCCCTGTATGCAATAGTGATAGAGGGGTCATCAGCAAAACCTTAGGTCTCACACCTTTCCTACCTGCCAGCTGGGAGGCACAGGATGATTGCTATGAAGCCAGCAGTGAATGATTTGTTTTCAGGTGGAAGGAAGGGACACACTGCCTGGCAAAGAGATGTCCCCAGGTCATAGCACTGGTGTGGTGGTGGCCTGCATGCTGACCCTAGGACCATGCCCACAGGCTGCACTGCAGCAGCATGCACAGGCTCTGACGAGGCTTGTCCTCAGGGCCTGCATGTTTTCAGCCTCTTGCAGATGATGCGTTTATGCAATCCCTGCTGACATGGCTTTTACCCCACTGGTTTTCTACTGTATCCCAAAGAGAAGTTTACACTGACTAACAGAAAAAATAGTTCAGATGTAAACATTATGAGCTAAAATAAATATGGTAAAATCCCCACTACTCAACAGAGCACCTTCCACTAGTTGCACTGTGTCTTTAGTTGCTGTACAAAACCATAGGAATACTGGCAGTCCTGAGCCTGAAATGAAGGCTAGCTGTGGAGGAGTACTCACTTCAGCTTCCTAACATACCGTAACTGAAGCTCTAACCAAAGGCCCCGGAGCTATTCCTTATCTAAATAGCATTATGCCAAAGTAGGAAGGCTGGGAGTGGTTAGAAACAAAATCTGACTCTCCTACTCACCATCTGTCACAGATCCATCAGTGCTTGGTACCAGCCTTTCTCTAATTCTTCCTGATCATGCCAGAGCAAGAGAAAGCAAAAGTATCTATGACTCTTTGTCACAGATAGTATTTCTATTTCTGGCATGATGCCTCCTGAGAATTATCCCCCAGAATGGCAATCCAATCTGATATTAAGCTGACACATATCTTACTTAGTGTATGCCTGGTCCACAGCAATAATTTTTATTAATCAGTCAGTGAGGCAACTTGATATATAACAGCAGGATTTCTTGAAGACCTGTTGCATCTCTAGTTTACCTGTATTCGTTATTTTTACACCAAGCAAAGACTCATGGAAACCAGAAATGCCTCACGTGCCTCATATGTCCTACTGCATTGGGCATTCATGATGGCCGTTTACTGTCTTACAGCAGACATTCTGAATTTACACAGCAAACTACTATATAAAAACCATTTTCTTTCTCGTCTGCAATCACATTCTAGGGATATCTTATAATATGGTAGAAAACATTCACATCTTGTACATATAAAAATCAATAAAAGTAAAATAGGATGTTAAAATAGCTGAAGTGTGGGAAACATTGATTCCAAAACAATCTGGGTTTCAAGAAGTGTTTGGTTTTCTAAACCAGAGAAAACTGATAGGCCTGTGTTGGAAGTGAAAGGAAGGCAACAGCTCTGCTGGCACGCACAGGGCAATTAGTGAAAGGCTGGAATTTTCCTGCTTTGGTCTTACTAGTGATGAGGATGGTGACGCACATGGCAGAGCTGAACTTACCCAAGTCAGTTTAATGAAAAGTCATGTTAATATAAAATTATTTGAGTCTTTTTAAACCCCAAGATTTTAACTGATTCAGAAATCAAATTGAAACAGTTCTGTTTCCTTTATTTCTTTTTCTTTTTCTCCCTAAGGTTATACAAACCCAATTAACAGGACCTACTATTTCAGTTCTGCAAGCATCCATACACGTGTTATTTCCTGCAATGTACCAAGCAGCTTCTACCGTCAATAGCAAAAATGGCTATTCTTGACTGCCATGATGTCTGCTGAGTTCCTGCAGTTGGTATTCATGTCTACTGATATTATTTGCCTTCCACCCCATTTCTGTTTTCCTTTAGTGAAAAAAAACTAATCATGCAGATATATAACAGAAAGTTACAGAGTTGTTTGCTAAATAGAGATCCACCACAGTGGAAAGCAAAACTACCTTGTAGAATAGCTGTGGTGGGATATTGCAGCTCCCCTGGAGGGGAATACAACTATGAAATCCTAAAACGGCTGATAGAGATAAGCCACAGATTTTCTGTGTCTCTACACAAAACCAGTTCAATATCATGGAGAAATAAACATTTCACACTTCAAGATGTAAAACCTATGCTTTTGTTATGTTTCCAATATAAAAAATAAGAATGAATGTTAGTCACATTTATGCTTATATATGGGTGTTTCCCAAACCTTTTCAATTCCAAGACTTAATTAAGCATAACTGGAGTGCATATTCTAGCTTTGACAAAAGTTTAGCAGTTTGATCTCTCTTGTGAAAAGGTTAAAAGAGGAAGAGAAAGTCCTTCAGGTGAAGTCCAAGACTTGGAAAAACAATACCCTGCTTAACTTCTGAGATCTGATGAAATCTGTGTACTGATCACAGCCGTAGTGTGGCTCTGAAATCATGCTAGAGCAGTTCTCATGCACAAAAGTATATATCCCTTGTCAACTCTCTCTAAAATATCATTCATTTATTATTTTATTTCATTTTAATTCTTAAATATTACTAAATAATATTAATAATATTTTTAAAAAATTAATTTCATTAATAGCAGGTATGCATTGTGGATTTAAAATCTTGAGATAGATTGTTGGTAGAATATATTTTCAAATACATGCTTTGTTGTGTTTTCCATTTAGCATTTAAGTATATCTTATATCTTAATTTTCTAACTTTGCATGAACAGGGCTTCCTTGAATATGGTACAAAAATTGAAAGAGGAAGACGTATAATAAGGGGCCTAGAGCAAAGGAAGATACTTGCTTCCAAAAATGAAAGCAGCTGGTTTTGCTGCTATGGTGGTTCAGGTAGGAACTCATTTTTGTCAGCCAAGGTTTGAGCAGTCAATGAGAATAAATTCTGAAAATCTGTTAATGATGCAATATGTTAGAAAATTCAGTCTTATGTTAATTTTAAGACTACCCTGCAGTGGCTGTTAATCGTGAGTATGAAAGTATATATGCAGCTCTAAAATACACTGAAAAGCCATACACAGAGGTCCTTCTACATGAAGGAAGGTGAAGAGGCCATATTGACCCCACACAAAATGTGCAACTTGGACTATGTGACCACTGGAGGTTGCTATTTATGCATAGATATATGACCACAAATCAAGCTGACTGACTGGTCTTGAATTAGCAGCAGAAGAGAAAAAATTAAATTCACTTTGCCAGTGATACCAAATTTTTGTACACTGAGTACAGCCATACCCTCTGCGTCATGATTTATTTCTTCTTCTCCTTTCCTCACCATTGTTTTCATAGTGGTAAATCTTTGCTAAGGCCATGAGCTATCAGAAGATGAAATTAAATAACATCCACGAGCAAAATTAAACCCAAAAACCCACAGGCTTGATGCTGTCAGGTTTACTTACTAGCTTGTTTCTACATCTGGAATGGGTGCATTGCTCAAACCAGTGGCAGAGTTTGTTGTTTCCGTCTGCTTTAGTTATCCCACTTAATGCAAGGCTGTTGTCTGCCAACAGAGAGGATGAAGAGCATAAGGTCTTCTCTTGATTTTTTTCTACAACTGGTCATGCTTTGGGATACACACCATGAGGAGAAAGGCGGCTTCTCCCACGCAAGTGTGCAGGAGGTAAGGAAGTGAGTGTGAAGACTGAGAACATCCTTGCCAGTACCCAAGTGCACCAGGCAAATTGTTGGCTCCTAGATCTTTCCTTCTCAGTACCCCACTTTTACCTTTCCCTCAAATTACACTAGTTGTTGTACACTCATTTACAGTGAACACACTTGCACTGTTCTTGAGATGTGAGGAAAACTGGAAAAGAAACAAAATCCCAGAAGCAGAAACCACTGACCTCTCCAGGTTTGGCAGGAAAGCAGGCATTCTTTACCCTTTTTCAGAGCAGCTAATTACATAGCTGTTTCTTCCAGGTGATCTGCTTTTGGAATCAAGATATTTCGTCTCTTCTAATATTTGTCTATTGATTTAGAAACCCTGCACCCATACTGTGGTTAGCACTGTCATGTTGCCACCAGTAAGCAAAACACCATGTCACATTACTAAGTGTCAGGCTGGCAAAGAGAGTAAACAGAAAATTACACAGGTACAAGCTAATGGAACCAGCAGAGCTGTATCCATTCAGCTTTAAGTGACATGGCAGATACAGCCTCCTTCCTGTCTTGGTGCTGAAGATGCAGAGCAGTTACACAACCTGCACCTCAGACCAGGCACTTTGCACCATCACCAGCCGTAAGCTCAGCCTCTTGCAGACATACCCAGCGTAGCTTTAGGTGGCTTGTCAGAAGTAGCAGTGAAACCACCATAGGCCTGAGATGGGCATGGCCTGATTACCTGCTACTTGAACACATATAGTTACCAGCAGGTTGCGCTATGGCAAGACAGATAGCTTTAAATGAGCTCACTAGGCTAGCTGCAAGGTGAGCATACTCCTCAGACAAAGGTGCCCTGAGAATGCCCATCAGCCTGCACGGCTCAGATAAGATCTTACAAAGATATGATCTAAAGAAAGAAAATGATGTTACGACCAGCATATTAAATCCAAGAGATCTCTCAGAGATTTCAGTATGCTAGATGCATAGTTGCTACCATTCTTGCTTTCCTGGTCATGCAGTCCTATCTTCTTCAGTGGGAAATTTGCTATTAAGCTGTAAGTCAGCCTAAGTAAATGTATCAGAATATACCCCTGCATAAAGACTTCGCAGTAAACACCAAATCCCAAAATGAATCAACGAGCTAGAAGCTTTGAGCTAAGGCAGGTACCTAAGAAACAGAGTGCAGAAATGCTGCATTTGATAGGTCTTGAATACTTTTAATACATATTTATCTGAAAGCAGAATAAAAAATACAGTATATTTTTGAGCAAGTACTGAACTGAACTGCTCTTGCAAAATAGTATCTTTAATAGCCCATTACTATGTTAACTAGTCTCACCTCTTCTCTTAACAACCTGACCAATGAACTTTATTTTCCAGTGTGAAAAACACTTGCAGCCTTTTTGCACCATCATAACCAACTGCAATCAAAATTGCTTGCTGCTTTTGTGGAGCAGGCCTTCATTCCTTGCACCCAGAGAAACACCCAGTGGCTCTTGATAATCATGCTAAGAGAAATTCTGATCCATCTGATAGATAATTTACGCTTAGCTTCCTTACATGAATTATCCCAATGACACTGTGAAACAGTTTGCCTACGTGAGGTTATTCATGTTAGTGAAAGAAGGAAACAGTTTGGTTCTTAGTACACCGTGAGGCACACCAGACCTTCAAATCTGTTCCAAGAAGCTGGACATTGCTATAAAATGGCTGTGGTCCGAGAAAGCCTTGAGGGTGAAAAAAAGGTAGGGAAACCCCTTAGGAATAGAATATAAAAAATGCATCTCGCTCGTAGACTTAGAAACATTCAGAATGTTATTTTATTTAGCATGTGAGCCTTCTGTGAACAGAACCACTGTGTTTTGTAGTCTGAACCATCAACACTGTAGCGAGACGATATGACACCCAGCAGTGCTATCCGTGAATTTCTAAGGTTTCCTTCAGCTGCCTATTTCAAAATTTGAGTGATGTAAGAGCCATGGTAAACCACACAGTAACTTTCTGAGTTTCCTGGCTTGTTGAGCTTATTTCAGGTGTGCAGAAGGATTATCAAAAGCCATTTTGAGTTGTTTTTTCCAGAGGGAGTTTCTAAATTTGGTAGGCAGCCATAAAAACCGTGCATCTGTGTTATTATCCCAGTGGCCCATGTTGGGTGTGCCTCTGGCTTTTTGCAAATCACTACAAGCTTGGGAAAGCAGCTGGATGAGATGTTTCTCCTAAAATCTTCTCCCAAAAGATCACACACATGCTGACAATCAAACACATGCAAGCATTTCGCTGTATTGTTGTTATGCTGCACATTGACTTCAGTCTACCTGCTTCTTGCCTTCAAACTGAAGATTCTGTTGGCTATGGGCATCTTGCATGTGTTTTTCCTCCAGTTCTCTTTCTTACTCTAATAATCTGAGAAAGTCTTTTTTAATGGCCATGTAGTCCAAAGAGTGAGCATATTCAAAATAGTAAGTGATAATAAATGTTTGGGATTCACAGCTGAGCCAGCAGAGGTGGTACTAAAACAGCTGCAGAAAAATGGATCTTATGAAATCTGTAGGGTGTATAGGCAGATGGTGTGACACACAGAGTGTCAGTCAGCAAGCACCAAGGGAAGGTTAAGCATGACTTAATAGCCACATCTGAGACACACTCTAATCTTCAACTTCTGCCAGACTCACACTCTGATAAATCTTCCTTCACTGATTAAAACTTACTCTGTTTTTATCCCAATGCTGTAATTCTTTTTCCACTGACATTTTTAACCCTTTTATCCTTAAGTGCAACAGAAATTGATAAAGTATAACCTTTCTGTATGAGTTACACCTAACCATTCTAAAGAAGAAAAGCTAACAGCAGCACCATAGACTACAACTAAGCTGTGAAAATATCAAATTTTCCTGAGAACCTACAACTTAAATATCCTTAAGTCCTAACGGTATTTACCTACCAAAGGGTTGTGATTATAGCCAATGATAGTAGTGAACAAGCTCTAAGGTATGAAACCTGCAGCCTGCATCCTTAGTTCCTCCCAACAGTTACCCATATGATGTGACATGCCTTTGTGTATGGCGTTAAGCCAACCCGAAAATAAAGCAAATGCCTCTTTTTAAAAGAACTAGCAGAACATGTGCATCGAATGATCCATAAATACATGCCAAAGCACTCTGCTGGACTGGCATCTGTATGCGCAGCAGTGTGCAGAGTGGGCCACTGTACGCTTACAGTGAAAAGCTCCAGTTAGGATATTACAAGACCACAAATGCTGGAGACTGAATGAGCTGCATTCCCTAGAGAGAGTTTAGTGAGAAAGCAAGGTGGTAATCACTTCTGTCTGAAGGGTGATGGGAAGGCACAGTATTAATGACAGAGGGGTGTAAATAGGACAGAAAGCGAGCTTGAGGGAACAGTAGTCCCTCTACTTCCCCTGAGGCAGGATCAGCTATACCTTTCTCACTCCTGACAGATACTCAGTACATTTAATAAAAACGCCCTACCTTAATTTTCCCCAAATTTCTAAAACTAAAGTTTACTGATGCTTCTCAGACTCCCAATAGAAACAGAATATTTCATCCCCAGAGATCTCTCACAGCCTTTTACATTTTTTATAAATCTGCAGAGCACAACAGTCCTTATTTAACTTTTCCTCTCAGGCATGAGACCTTTGATCATTTCTATTGCTTTCTCTTTCCAGTGTTGCCTCTCACTGGTCTATGTTTTTCTGCACCAGAAGGTAAACTGATTATCATCACTGGTACTGAAGGAAATACGCTGCACTCTCCTCCTCACAGAGATACAATATTAAGATAACTGGTTTTCTACCCCACACGTTTAGTGCCATTCTGGATGCTGCTTGCTACCCACTTATTGTGTGATGCCCTTGGCTCTAATTTAGGCAATACCTCAACAGAGCTGTGATCAGTGGGTATCTTCTGTATCATACTCTTACCCTTTCTTACTCACCAGCATTACATCCCAATGTAATTACATCCCAAACCAAGCCCCAAAATGTCCCTCCTTCCTTCACAGTCAGAAAAGAGACATAGCAGAAAAGGCAGAAGGGCTGATCTTCCTGTGTTTGGTACAGCACAAAGCTGTCCTATATGAGGGAGATGACCAACTCCACTGACTTAATTAAGAGCCAGAGACCTCGGGCCATCTACAAGACTGAGGCTCCCTGACTACCCATGTTAGATTAACCACCCCACCCTGGGATAGCTGTAGGTGAGGGGGAATGAGCTGATTTGAGAAATCATTGGTACCATATTAAGAGTAAATTTATCAAGATCAAAATCAATACTGGCTCAACCCTGAGCTCTTCCTCTGTATCCTTCATAGTGGCATAGGAGAAAAATGAAGCAAAACACTGACAAATCTGAAAATAGGTGCATGTGGAGGGAGGAAAGGAACAGACTTCAGACCTGAAGTGACTATTTAGTCCTCATGTTACAGTGAGTTTCCATTGCTTCTGACTAATTCAGTTCCTGCACAGACCCAGTGTTAAGGCTCTCTTGCAGCTGTGTCAAATGGGCCCTGCAAAAATATTTTGACTCCTTGAACTTGTGTCTCACACCCTCATTAGTGGAAGAATAGCAGTTGTGCAATTAGCGTCCAGTTATCAGCACTCCTTTGATTTGCAAATAAGGGGAGTTGCAGCATCTGACTTTGAAAGCATGGGGCAGATGGAGGGGAAGTAAGGTAAAAAGTGTAGAAACATGGTTTGCATAATTTATGCTTGATATTTAAGGGTTTATTGTGGAGACAGGGTAAACTCTGGCAAGTAAAAGTATCCTCATTACATAATTAAAATATAAAAAGATTATGTTATAAAAACATCTATTTTAAGAGTCTTAAAGATATTGCATATGGCATCTCCCACTGATGGTATACAGTCTGAATACATCCCAGCATAGTTTTGGTGCAGTATTGAGTGGAATTATGGCAGAGAAAACGAGTTTACCAGTAAGCTGTAGCCAAAGTAGGCTTGACCTGTTTTGTTTTCATTGCACTTCTGAGAACTGGAACAACTGCACAGGAGAATTGCTCTAATTGGAGATCTGTGAATTGGGAAAGAGAAATGAGGTGGCATCACATCCAGCCTTACTGGGTTATTCTCTCATGTCTCGTAACAAAGCCAAAGAAGTTTCAGTTGTAAGGAATGACATGCGTTGGTCAAAAAGTGTCATTCAGTTGCAGGCTGAAATGCCGTCTTTCTGTATGCTCAAGAGGCCCTAGGAGTTAAGATTGAGAGTCCAAATTATTAGATGCTTCTGAATTTGCTATAATTCGTGGGGTTTGTATAGAATATGGTATAAAGCTTCCTATCCAATACCACTTCAAATAAACAGTTCTAGAATTAAGCCAGTGTTTACATTTTTATTCAATTTCTGAGCATTTAATCCCTAGTAAAAATCAAAGTGCCTGATTTTTTGGATTGCCATTGTGTTATTCCTTCAAAGTGAATCATTAAACGCTGGTTTCTCTAGCTTGCACACAATAGATTTGTACCACATTCTCCAGCTTTCCTAGCTCAGTCTATAGGATGCAGTTTGAAAGTTTGCTGTCAGGAAAATCAAAAGTACTATGGGAACGACATCATCTTAATAAAAAATTGTGTGGAAGCAGAAAGCCCAAAGAAACTTGAAGAGCTGGATTTTGGTTTCTTTGGATCTTTAATCCCCAGAATCACCCTATTTTTTTGTCCAAATTGTTCACCCAGTTGTAATGACCATTGAACAGTCTAGCAGGCACTACACATGAGATAGGATTAGGGGGTCATGGGTTCAGCCCATAAGTAGGACCACTCACCCCTGTCACAAATCTACTCAGTTGACAGACAATTCTTTGTGATGAGTTGGCCACCCATTTGGAGGGTCAACAGAAATCTCTTTTATTTTGTAAATTTGACCATGAGACACAAACTGCCTTTCTCCATGGGGAAGCCCACCCCACAGACACCCAGAAAAAAGGATCACAGTTCATGCTCTTCAAAATCCATCCTGCGAAGGCTCTTCCTGTGGTAGATAGTGCTTTCTGAGTGGAGTGGTTTTATTCTGCCTTCTGGTGTGTTCTCAAATATACTTCCATAAGGCTGTAAAAATCTTTATTTTAGAGGAAAAAACTAGTCGCAGTGTGCCACCACCATATATATTTGCTCAGCAACTTTAACAGGGAGAATGTTTTGAATGCTTTCACAAAAAAGAGTGGTATAAATACCTTAATTCCATGCCTTAATGTATACTTTAGGCCCCTTCTGAGCATCTTATCTGTTATGCTTCAAAACTTCCTGTCCCCAGGGGAAAAAAAAAAAAAATCCACAGCATTTTTTCTGTCATACACAAATACAAGAGTAAGAAAATCACCCATTTTTTTATTTAGTGTTTGGAAAACTATAACTTCATGAAGAATCTGATAACTAACTCATATGGTGCATGATCCTGATAATACAATCCAAACACCACAAATCAAGTTCCAAAAGCTAGCAAGTCTTTGTTGTAGAACAAAACAATGCAATCTCATGCTAACCCAAAACCCAGTTCCTCTGGGAATATCAAATGCCTAATTCACAATGAAAATAGATGGTGATACATGGTGACGCATGTCCTTCAGTTTGATGCTGCCTCCCACAGATGAAATAGAGGGCTTGATCTCTCGTGGTGTTAAAAGCCCTCTGGCATTTTTTTGAGTCAGAGAACTGATGAAAAATGAGATAGTTATGCTTGTGTCTGCAAAATTCCTCTAAGTATTAACCATATATTGTAGCATCCTTTTTCTGTTTAAACAGTTTTTCTGCATTTGGTCTGTACAGTGACAATCCTAGCTTATTTCTGGTAAATCTGAGGACAAGAAACCTGCTGATTACTTGAGTCAATTTGGTAGTTTCCTGCTAAATGGCTGATACTTTCCAATTCAGAATTGCACGACTCTACCTCGGAATTTAGACATGGTTTGGTACTTAACTCTATACTGCAGTGGAACAATCCCATAGATGTAAAATTGAGCAGACATTTCAGAGGCCTGCAACTTTTTCAGAACTCCTTCAGAAGGGTCAGAAACATCATATATTCATGACTCAGTTACATACAAACCATACAAAGTGGAGGTGGATGTGTCTGTAACTCAGACAGAAAAGGTGTATGATTTTGTGGTTTTGTTAGGATGCTCTCTGACTAGAGAACTGAAATGTAGCCAGGATGGATTTTGGCCATAACCTATCAGAGAGGCATTGTGGGTGGCATAAGAGCCAGACATGAAATAGGCTTACTGCTTTTGAACTTAAATTAGGGCTTTCTAGTAATGGTAACGAATGAATCCACACTGCATGGAAAAGGGTGATCTTTCCGTTTGCTAATAGAGGAAAATGTGATTCACAGAACTGGAGACTTACATCAGAAAGTTTGACATTATAATGATTTTTATACCATGGACCATTTTTTAACCATAAGTATCATTATCAGTTCCCTAGCCAATTTCATTATGAAGCTTAAAACTACCATTACACTACTTCACTGAAAGAGATGAACATTGACATCAGTTTCTTGATGAAGGGGTTATTCTCAGTTCTGCCAAATGTTCAGCACAGTGTATCCTCCATCATCCATCCATATACAGTATCACTTCTTAAAACTCTAACAGAGAGAAAAGCTCCTAAAAAGAAATAGAAATGTTTCCTGTGACAAAAATCAGTCACTCAGAAGGAAAAATGTAAGCTCAAAAGAGAAATAAAATAGCTTCTGGTATGAAGTCCTAACACACAGTATCCTACTAAAGTCACTTTTACTGACCAAAATCTACATCAAGACCTGGCTGAAATACTAGTAATTTCCAGGAATAAGATAGGAAAAAGCAGATAAAATTGGAAGTCTTGGGAGAAAGAGGCTTCATAGACCAAACCCATTGCCCTCTATTGCTAGAGTGTCACCTATGTCCATAATGTGGTCACAGCTGTGACAGAAGCATGAAAAGATCTCTGCAAGAGACTGAGCAATGTAAAGAGGGCCAGAAGAGAAAGCAATCTGATCTGAAGAAGCAGTGCTTCCTAGGGCTTATAGCTCACGCCAAGCATCACAGTGCGCTGCTGCTGGTACCAAGCTAAGCAGGGTCTGATGATACCAACAGCTGCAACAGCAACAGTGACCCCAAAAAAGGTGTGCAGTATGGCAGAGGCAATGGAGCTACTTGAACCTTAAGTGACTCAGCATGGCAAACACGGGGATCACAAAGGAAAATAAAACTCTACATAGACACAATAATAAAAAAAAAGCTGCAATAGTGGATGTTTGCCTGATGCTTTTTTTCCCAGTAACAGAAGAGGTTCTCATACCTCCCTTCCAAGACATAGTTTGTGTATTTTTTTAACATGAGGATGAGAGGAAAAAAAATACTGGCACATTTCTTTGGGTAAGTTTCTAGAAATTTATGTTCTCCCTCCCATATTTCCTTGTGCGCAGTCAATGACCATAGTATTCAGTGCTGAAAAAGAAAAATCCTCTCTCAGGGTGAAAAGGTAGTTTCTTTTCTATAATCATTAACTCTTTGAATTCTGTGTGAATATTATCAATGAGGCAATGGCAGATAATGGCAGCTGTGGTGTTCTGGGCTGCTGGAAATTGTGCCAAGGCTGGTCTAACTCATGCCATTCAAAACTACTAGTTTCATCATGATCTGGATCAATGGTTTGAAAATAAAAAGCTGACTATATTTGTCTGCAGCAATTTGTCTCCCTGGTCACTGATTCTTTGCAATGTCCTTGTGTCATCATCGGTTTCAAATTCTGCACAAAATACAGCAAATCGTACAAATATCACCCACACTCAATTTTGTGAACTCACACAAAAGTAAGCTAATATTTTCAAACTGTTGTTACTTCAACCTAGAAGGCATGGACTTAAATATTGCTTACTCCAAAGCATAGTAAACTATTGGGTACCTTTATTTTTGTCTTATTGACAGACTGTCTTCCTGGTGGCTGAGATCCTTGTGTTTGATTACAAGTTGTTGACTTGCAAGCTTACAGCTGTCCTGGCCTGTGCTAAATCAGAAGGAAGGTTCTGTAGAAAGCAGCCAAATTGTAACCTGATGCTGCTATAGATGACTAAAAAGAAAACATGAAGAAGTAGGTCCCTGTGAAGATCTTGTGAGTTACTGCAGCCAGGAATCAAAGATCTGTGATTTCTGTACAGCAAGTTTATCAAATAATTAATTATTGCTGCAGCAACTCCACACTTATCTTTTTCAACGTGCTATTTTCCATTACTTTTTCTTAACTAGCACCAACTGTTGGTGGGATCCAACACCTTCTGAGCCTTCCTCTGAGCATGGTGAGACACTGTGCAGGCAAAGCAAATAATTTTCAAACCTGTCCTATGTGAAACAAATAAAAACCTACGGTCTTAAAAAATCAGGTACTGAAAAATCCTAGAGCAGCAAGAGATGAAAAATGTGAATACTGAGGCACAAAACTATGCAAAAAAAAAAAAAAAAAAAGATTGTTTTGAATTTCAGTGTAGCAATTAAACCAAAAGAGCTTCCTCTTCACAAAGCTCTTCATGAACTTGAATGGAAAAGCTGGATAATAACTTCAGTGGCTCCATACCATTTTAACTTTTTCACATGCAGTGTCCAGCATGATAGTACCTAGCTAACTCTTACTCAGCTCCTCAGTGCTTATTGAAACTTGCGGAATTACCTGTTTCCTTTCGGGGTTGAGTGATTCCAGCTTTATAGTACAACGTAAAAGGAGGGGGCCAAAACTCCACATGGGAGTTTGTAGAAAACTGTTAGCTATGGTTTCCAATAAATGTATATCTTTAGGTAGGGTCAAAACCAAGCAGCTGCTACACACTAGATTAAGTTTTGCTGGTTTTAATTGTCTGCCTTGGTACCCTCCACATTTCAGAGGCTTACAGCTTCTAAATGACATGGGAAGCCTCCCTGGCATATACTTAGTGCAATATTTTACCACTTTCACATTCATATTGTCTTTCTGTGACAGAAAAGAGAGACTTTAGCACTACAATGTCAAACTAGGGAAATAATAAGCCAGATCATCCCATATGTTTAGGATTTGAAATGGAAATCTGAGAGATTGTCCTCTGGAGTCACAGATTCATACTAAATTGGGCAACCAGACTCTGATATCACACTGATCTGTTCCCATTAAGGGTATCAGCTCACTTCCATGTTCACAACCTGAGTCAGGTTGTGTCAGGGATGCATCAAATAAGTGCAGGATATCAAATCTCCTGGTCCTGAAAAGCAGCCTACACTTGCTGTCCTTGCTTAGGTATTCTTCTAGGAGGTCCACATATAAGAAGTAGAGAGGCACTTGTCCAGTGGCTCAAATACTCAAAATAATAAAATCTGGTCCTAGTCTTGGCTCTGATTTGCTCTGTTCATTTAGGCAAACCACTTCATTGCCTTGTATTTCTTTCCTGCTTCCTTGCATTCATCTGTTTTACCTTCCTAGATGGTATGTGGGCCAGGACAGTGACTTACCCATTCTTGTAATCTCTTCCATGGTACAGACTCAGTGCTAGGCATTAATTTAGTTAGAGAAAATAATTAGAAGCACATACCAACTGACTGCCACACAGGTACCACCAGTAGCAAACAAGCTGAGAGCAAAGAAGGGATTTTTTAATTTAAAAAATTAAGGAGTACCATATTTTATGCATCCCTCTGCCATTCAAATTATCCTTTTCAAACTCTTTTAAATGATCCTGATTGGTTTTTCAGTACTTGTTACTCATTTTTCATGGAAGAAAGACATTGGGCTGGGATTTTTTTTTGGGTTCTGACACAGTTTTTTTCCTAGCTTGTGCTGATATTGTTGCCAAAGTAGTAATTCTAAAACAAGCCATCCACTCCACTTTTGACAAACATATGTCAGTGTTTTACAACTCCAGAGAAGGTACATGAATGAAGGTATAGCAAATATTAAATGTCCCCTTCAGGTGTCTCAGCAGTACCATCTTATAGACCATTTTCAAATTCAGCTATGTTAAACAGACTAACATTAATCACGTCAGTTACATGCCTAAGATGTCAATGTTAGTTTGTGCATCAATTGTCTCCTGCTAAAAACAATGATATATGGACTATATTATATCTCAAATTCTTATCATAGATGCAGCCCAAGTATAAATACAGTAGAAGTTCTGTGAATTTATAAATGCTTACTATGTTGGCTCCTCACTTGGCAATAACACACCTCTGCTTCACTGTCCTTTCCTTCCTTGCTCACTGCACATTCCCTTTGAAGTGGAGAAGCTGAGCTCCTGCCAATAAACTGAAGTCACACCACCGTGCCTTAGCTAGTCAGCCACGGGACACCCATATCTGCACCACCTCTCACTCCTTCCCCTTGGAAGAACAAATGGCTGCATGCTGCCAGCTAAAATTTTGTAGCATCACCCAAATCCTCTTTTGATCCCCAAAGAAATCACAGATTTCTCATCTGAGAAACCCAGAACTAAAGCACATGCAGGGAAGGATCCAGACTTTACATGAACACTTCACAAGCTGAACAGCCCACCACTCCCCTTAGTGGTTTGCTCTAGTGACTCCTGCTGCAACATTTGTTGTCGCAAATATGAGAGATCCTGTTTTGAGCTTCCAGTCACTGATTTAGACACTAATGTTTGACACAGAAGAGCAAACAACAACCAAAAAGAAAACTGAAACCTCTGCAGTATTAAGTTAGTGCTGCCCTTTGCCAGTAGCTTCTTAAGACACAGTTGTCTTTTCCTTCTTCACTAAAAATTCTCAGTGCTTTTCCTCAGGGTGATTAAATGGTGAGATAGTAAATTTAATCCGTTGTTTCTTGTGGCTTATGTTCTGCCCAGCTGCCTACTCTCTTTGAGTGTTCAAAGGCTGAAGGGTACTACAGTAAGTAATACACTCACTATGAGTTTTGAACTAGGGATGAACCTGGGCAATGCCTGTAAAATCCCAGACTCTATAAGCTCAGCCACATCCTCTCAGAGGGACACCTTTCCTGGCCTGCCACTTGGCCTTGGAGCTAATGACAAAAAAAACTGTGTAATTGCTGCAAGTTACAGAAGTGGCCTGGTGGGATCCATGGGGGAGCTGCTGACAAGTGACAACATCCATTTTGCCCTCAAGCCCCCAGCAGCCACTGTATGATTATGTCTTCCAGCTAACAGTGCTCTAGACAGAATTTGGGCTGATCACCTTGAAGCTGGGATATCTCTGATCTGTGATCTTTGGTCAAGCTCTGGCCACACCACTCTTTTGTTCAGATGTATTCCTTAATATCCTGCTTTTACTGCCACCCTTCTTCATTTACCCTGGTCTAATGCGGCCAACTGCTTTGCAGGCTGCACATTAACAAGTTGTCTTTTTTTCTTAAAAATAAAACATAAGACAGAACCAAAGCCAAACCACAAATCGCCAGGACTGATTTTTTTTCTTTCAAATCATAGTTAACTCCACCTTTGCTGCAGGTACCTGCACACACATGCACACATACACACATACTTATGCTCACACACACCCAGCCATTCACCTTGCTTTCCTTCTCTTGCAAAGTGTAATCAGCTGTAGAAATCACAGTGTGTTCTAATGTCTTTATCTAAAAATACACCTTGTTTTAATAAGACCTAGAATTCAAGAGTTAGGGTGGATATAGCCAAGAGCTTATAAGCAGGCTGCAGCACTCAGCAAACTGCCCTGTGAAATTATCGCTTAGCAGTTTTCCATAAGCTTTGTAGCAAAGTTTTAATTTGCCCTGTGAATGCTTCTGTTTCTTTGGCAAGCACAAAGTAGTTCATTTTTTTTTCCCTGCAAAGGCATCCAAATATGTCTCTTCGTTTACTGAGTTGTCGACACAAAGGAGTCCAGTGTAATAAGCCAAGTCAATGTATCTCTTCATTGTGAGTAAGGCTAGCAGGATTAACCTTCTAAAATGAAAGGTGTGCAGTAAGCTAAATACCACTTAGTCATTAGTCATTAAAGTAATAAGACGGATGAATTTGGGCAATGCCTCTAAAATCCCAAACTGTTAAATTTTAGGATTTAACAGGCTTTAATTAACTTCCTAATATAAATGTGAGACAATATATTATAATATGTCATAGAGGAAGCCTCTGAAAATCAAATATGGAAAGAACTATTCCCTAAAATAAGATAGATAAATAAACAAATAAATGAGACAACTTGCATCAGGGTTACATATCCTAGCTCATTGTATCAGTCTCTCCATTTAAACCACTATAAGCATCCATAATATTAACTGATAGAAAGTGACTCTACCCTAACATTTTTAGTTCATAAGGTCAAGCACACGTAAGTTAGTAAATGCCAGAATGAAAACTGACAGTAAAACTTTAATTCATCTATCTTCTGTGTGTGCACAGGGATACAGCCTGCATTTCAATGGCAGCACAACCTTTTTTTCCATAGGCCCGTCTACTTAGTGCACCGGGTGGATGCATTCCCTTGATGACAAATTACTCTGTCTCGCTTTCTCCTTGTTTGCTATGCTCACCTCAGGCTTTATTAGAGTTTCAGACTCTATTTTACTGATGAACTCTGGGCTTGACTTTGGCTTTTACGAAGTGCTGATCAACGCAGTGTGCAAGAGAATGATAGAAAAATCATTTCATATTATCCCTTTAAGGAGAGGAGACATGATTCTTCCCACCTTAGAAATTTAGCAGGATTTAGCTATAAAGTATTCACTGATCCCATGAGTTCAGTTGGACAGTTTTTAGGACACCAGCCTTCAAAATATTTTTTTTTTGTCTGAAACACAGCAAATCACATCCTGGAAACTGAATCTAGCAATCAGATACAAGGAACTGCTACTATTAACTTTAAGGGTTGTGGAGGAGAGAAGGAAGTTCTGTCTATATATAGTTACTATCTAGTAACACACAGGCAGTTGGGCCAGGGAAAGAACAGAAGACAGTCCCAACAGCAACATCAAAACACTTGACCTAAGGCTTCTCTCACTCCCAGCCAGACTATCACAGCCCTGGAGGATAGCTGACCGACCCAAAGTCACTTGAAGTAAATGCCCCAGAGCATGCGCTCCTGAGGCAGGGATCCTGTAGCAAAATGTGACCATGAATTGAAGATCACTCACCAATGCACACATAGGCCAAAGCCACATTCAGGACCCATTGGCAGTTCCCAGGAAAAAGTGAAATTTTAACCCAAACTTGGAGCTATCAAATGGCAAATTTGGACACAACTCTGACGTGAGTTGCAAATTCCTGTTCAAGAGCGCTCTAGATATTATGAGAGAAACAGTCACTTAGGTCAGGGCAGTATCCCTTTCTATAGCATCTCTAAAGGTCTTCTGAACTGTCTTGTCTGAATTAGTGAGGCAGACACAGAAAAGTCTTGACACCAAATTAAATACATAATGATCCCTCCTATAATTTCAGATAAAAAATCTCCCTTCCCTGCTTCAGCTTGTATGTATTGTCCTAACATACCAGCTGTGGCCATTTTTCACCCTTATATCGATTCTCAGTAGTGCTCTACTTAATCTCAGGAATCACATGAGAAGGTTTAGAGTCCGGCATTGACAATTATATTTGAAATACACTGTTATCTGTCCTTTGGAAAAAGGGAGGTGAGGTGAAGAATACCACTTCACATACAGTGTTCAAGGCTAGGTTGGACAAAGTCTTGGGCGACATTGTCTAATATGAGACATCCCTGCCCATGGCAGGGGGTTGGAACTAGATGACATCAAGGTCCTTTCCAGCCCTAACCATTCTGTGATTTTCTATGACTGTATATTGGGAATGCCCAAAGTTTAGGCTTTCTTTTATAACATTCTAAAAGGCCAGAGCAAAATATCTGTGTTGTCCTAGGGGTCATACTGCTGCCTTACCTTCAAAGATGCATTTCTTTTTTTTTTTTTTTCTTTTCACAATGTCTGTTTTGTCATTAAAATCAAAAAGCTATGTAAGAAAATTGTTAGAATGCTTATCATTTCCCTCACCTTCCAGTGCATTCTCTGAAGAAAGAAGAGAAATTAATAATTGACAGGCTATTGCACCCCACAGGTCACACCCTTCTTAAAGATCTCATTGCAAATTTAAAGGATCAAATGATGGTCTCCACATTGACGGTGTTCCCCAAAAGAAACCCTCAAAGTTAAAAATACTTCTGCATAGATTGCAAGCCTTGCATTCACTGCCATCTGAAAATCAAATCAAGCAAGACACATACAACTGAAATGAATTAGCACTTAAAAAAAAACAAGGCATATCTTACAGTGCTTTATGGCCAAAACTCATGGAGTTACAGAAAGAAAAGCCACTAAAATAAGACAGGGTTTTCTTGTATTGTTCATGCATTCTAGCACCCTTTTAGTAAAAGATTACTGGGAAAAACAACACAACATCTTTCTGGGGAAACTAATGATTTGATTTCATTGTCCATGCCACATAATTGCTGCTAATCCCTATTCCATTATGTCATGCTCCCTAATATCCCTTTTCTTGCGTTCGCAATCTTGTTATCTCTTTTTCCTCTGCTCACGTCTTCTCTGGTCCTTCTGACCGCAGGAAAAAGTTTTCGTTTACTACTTTCTGAGAGTTTGTGGTTGCTAAAGCCTCTTTGGTATTTATGATAAATATTAGTGTTTGTAGGATTCAATTGACTCACAAAGCAGCCTTCTGCTCTTTCATGGTATTCACCTTCCACCCACACTCTCTACCTTCCCAGATCTGAGCTCGCTTCTTTTTCTCTGTCCCTCCCTGTGACTCACCCTCACTGCCTGGAAGTCCCAAGCTCACTTCAGCAGCTCTAGAGATTGTGCTGCCTCTACCCAAACTGCTGCTGAGCCTCTTTCCTGAATAAAACAGGTTTGCTCTGCCTCTTCCCTACATGTACATTGACCATGGCACTGATAATCCATAACAAAGGCTAAGAAGTTTGTTTTGTTTCTTGAACAGCAGTGGGTTGGTATAAGCCTTCACTATCCCACCTTCTATGAAATGTTGCTATCACCCTCCTTGGTCCAACAGCCTTAAGGATGCTACTGCTGCAGCACCTCAGGACTATTTTAATTCATGAGGGGCTTTTACAGCTCCAATTCATCAGTCTGAAAGTCTACAGAGTATAAAGACTGACAGTGCTTCATTTTCCTTTACACTGCTTGGGATCCATGCATATCATGTTATCACGGGCAAAGAGCAGAGTTTGGCCCCCTGCCTCTTTAGTATCCCATTTGCTCCCTTCTAAATCTCTTGCACCTCAGTATGCTGGGCTGCATCAAAAGGAACATAACCAGCAGGTCAAGGGAGGTAATTCTCCCTCTCTGTTCCACTCTCATGAGTCCCTGCCTGCAGTCCTGTGTCCATCTCTTGGGCCCCAAACACAAGTGGGTTGAGTATCTGCTTGAGCCAGTCCAGAGGAGGGCTAAAAGATGACTGGGGGCTGGAGCGCCTCTCCTATGGAGACAGGCTGAGAGGGTTGGGCTTGTTCATCCTGGAGAAGAGAAGGCCCCAGGAAGACCTTTTAACAGTGTTTGAGTACCTAAAGGGCCTACAAGAAATTTGGAGAGGGACTTTTTACAAGGGCATGTAGTGACAAGAAGAGAGGGAATGGCTTTAAAATGACAGAGGGGAGATTCAGATTAGACATTAGGAAGAAATTCTTCATTATAAGTGTGGTGAGGCACTGGCCCCAGTTGCCTAGAGAAGCTCTGGCTGCTCCATCCCTGGCAGTGTTCAAGGCCAGTTTGGATGGAGCTTGCAGCAACCTGGTCTAGCGGAAGATGTCCCTGCCCATGGCAGAGGGTTATAATTAGATGAGCTTTAAGGTCCCTTCCAACCTAAACCATTCTGTGATTCAGGCAGCCAGACTAGGTCTAACTCATTTTAATGGGAATTAAACAAAGATGTTTTGTAGCCTTCTTCACTGGGGCCCTTTTTCTGTGCCATTCACAGTGCTGCCAGAGGAGCTTGCATTAGGCAAGCAGGCATCCCAGGTTCCCTCTAACATCAAGAAAAGAGCCAGACACCTCCCAGGATGATTCAGAAAGGAGGTGGATTGAATTACCACATGGACCTGCCTGTTTCTCCATTCACTATAGGAGGCACCCAAGGAGACCAGACTCCTAACTTGAAAGTCTCTCCTCATTGCCTAAACTTGGTTGTATGAATCTACCTCTGCATGTTGCTGCAGATAAACATTCAAATGGATTACAACATGCTGCTGTCTTTCACAGCTCCTTTTGTTCTTTTCTTTGTTTACCTCTTATCATGGAGCAACTGCGGTTTTCGCATATTGAATTTTTCAAAGGAAAAATCCTACACACAAATATGTATTCCAGTTGACTTTGAAAACAACTCTGGATATTATCACTGAGGCCAATTTTCTGCTATTCCACAGCAAGTAATCTCTGAGGAGGCACTCTGGTATGCCTTGGCTTTAATAGGAGCTACAGAATAAAGCAGAAGATGCAATATCTGCCATCTTTCTGGGCCACATGTTAATGCTCGATGTGCGTTATCAGCCACATCTCAGCTTGATCCAAAGCCTATTGAAAACAGCAGGAACCTTTTCACAAGATTAATTGGACTGAAAATTCAGTTCTCTCATCAAAAAGAGCACTTTACATGTTCACAGGTATATACAGATAGGTAGGTTTCAGATGTTTCATGAGAAAGGGGTCTGAAATATGACTGGGTTGAGGTGTCAGTTCTCCAAAGACCAGGGGACATTTGGTCCACTGTTACAGTTTCTAGTATCTATAGTTTTTAATGCTTCTTGTGGTGCACTAATATTTGTTAAGCTGGGGATGATTTGTCCTAACACAAGTGGTTTAACAAGCGAAGATAAGAGCTTTTTCTAATACAAAGCTCTTCTATACCTGCTTCATACAGCATTCTGTATCTGAATAACAGAGCTGTCAAGTAATCTCAGACTTGCACTACCATTTATGCCTTAGCTTTTGACTTTTATGCGAATAGCAGAAATGATAGCATTTATTTACTTTCAAAGAAGACTATTTCCTCTTTCTCCCTCCCACTGCAATGTCCACACCCTTGTCTTCAATCAGCTGTTCCTCAATCTGGGAGGGAACCAAAGTAATTTAATTTATCCCATTAAAGCAAATGACTATCAGATGAAGGTAGCCTGAGCCAAAATCCTTATAAGTCTACAAGAGTCTCTGGGGACTACAAAGAAGTGACTGTCCTCAGTGGTAATATGTGTATAGGAAACCAGGGTCAGTATCAGAGCTCATTATTGTTGCCCTAGTGGACTTGTCCTGCACGGGACCTTGCCTGTGCACATAGTTTTTACCTTTCTTTCGCTAGACCAGGAGATAGTGGTAGAACTCCACTGGTGCTGGTGATTGGTCCTGCTAGAAACTACTTTGTATGGGCAGCTGTAGACCAGAGGTCCAGCTTAAAAATAAATAAACAACAAATGTTAAAATGGCAATGGGAAAGGGCAATGCCGCGGGAGGAGTGACCATCCCTGGACCAAACCTGGAGAAATCAAAAGTAAAGGGTCATGACACATCTCGGTGTATAGGATGGTGAGGCAGCTGGAGGTGCAGCTCTGTGAGAAGAGGTACTGGGAGGGGACCCAGTGCTATATGCATAGCTAAGGGGTGTTTACATCTTCAGCTGGATGTATGGACAATAACATACACTTATGAGTGAATGAATGAATGGTCTCCAGGCTTTCAGGGAAGAAGATGTATTTTCAGTCAGATTTTAAAAGCGCTCAGAATGACAGCAGAGACGCATAACTAAAAGGAAATCTGTCCAGCACCCAGACTTTCCAAAGAATTGAAAGCCAGATTTCCAGCACAGGAGCAGTCTGATTTCCTGAATAGTTCATATCTCCTTTAGGTATCTACTTGATGTTACATATTCAGCGCGTTCAATATGCAGATTTGTTGATTTTGATGATTGCAGGCTGATTTCCCTAATCAGCTTGAGCTCCTGCATTAAAGGCAGCTCTTAAAAAGTGACTCAAACTGTCCAAACAAAGGTCTCTCTGAGAGAAAAGAGACAAACTAAACAACCTTGGTCAGGAAAAATATGTAAGTGAAAACAGCCTGGTGAAGCAACTGCCCACCCAAGGGAGCATGCTGTGACCGAAGCACACACGTCACCAGTGCCTACTGATGATACTCAGCCTTTTGGTGCTCATCCCATTGAGCACACCAGGCATGGGCTTTAGATATGCTTTTAAGAGCATGTGGAAAGCTTTAAACACACATGTGTTCCCACTGTGTTCGAACTGGAGCCAATGGGATACTCCCAGTCTTAAGTACTTTGGTGAGATTAGGCCACAAAACGTCAGCCTCTTGCTGAACTGAGCTAGGCAGGAACCCAATACAACAGATTGCTTTGTTCAGCACATACATCGGTGCCACTTACATTGTGGTGATATCAGCTGGTAAGCTGCGGAAATGCCTCCTACATTACTTATCCTGCACCTCTCTTCCTCTCAGTCCATTAACCCCGGCTTGCTGGAGCTGCTTCTGAAGCTGCAAACCTAAGCAGCAGTTATAAAACCACTAGTACATAAATAAATATATTTCCCCACATTTGGTATTTCCTACGTCAGAGGTGCAGCAGTCAGCTTTGGATGATTGACAGGCTTCATGTGTAATATCTTATAAGTCATTACTGCTGGAAAGGATTGTGCTGTACCATTGATGACTAGGAATTCTCTTCTGTCCATTTCTAGGCCTTACACAATCATACTTATTGATTCTGGGGCAATCCACACTTTTCTGTAGATAGTTGTGTTAGATTGCCTAAAAAGCACTCCTGTAATGACATGATCTCCTTCGCCCTGTGGACTGTAAGTTAGGAGACTTTTCACACTTACAAAAATACAACTGCATTTTCTTCTGGTTATAAATTACTATGCTAGATAGCCAAATATCCCATCCAGCATTGGATCCAAAATGAGAGAACATGATGCTGAACTTCAGTTTCCAGATCTACACCAACTGACACATCATTAGGGCAGTGCCAGCTGAAGGAATTTTGCACAGCGGGACACTTTCACCACTTCACAATGTGTATACTGTATTACAGACAAGTCCCTGAACACTCAGTATTAAAAACACGTGGATTTAGAGGGAAATGGGCATGACCAGTAGTAAAAATAATATGTTTCATAACTCTCTCAAGTATTTCTAGGGTAAATCTTTCTTCCATACAGGGCATCACACAAGAACACAAAAGGTAGGCACTGCTGGCATCACTCTGAGGACTGTCTGTCTGCAATCACATCCCAGTATTGGGGAGCACCCGCAGCATCTGATGTGCCATGTGTGGGTGTCTGGGAAAACATCATTGAACATACAATGATAGAGGCAACAATGCTTTGCTGGCAGAAGTTTACACACACACAGCAACACTTTGCACATATATTAGCAGGCTCTCACACAGAGTAATTGGGGCCAATGACATTAATATGTCCTTGTTAGCTATTTGGAAGCTGCAGCACCATTTTGATCCTGAGTAATTTCTTCACTAGTTCATTAGCCCTTCAACATACAGCTTTTCAACAGCACATTGCTGTTCCACTCTGTTTGCAAGGAGCCTGAAACTAGAGATCTGAGAGAACTGCGAGCTGCACAGTTCGTGCTACAAAACTGCTTTTCCCAAAATCTGGTAAAAATGGCAGTTAGTGTGCTTAACAGTTTCACTCCTAGTAACGTAACCAGAACCTTTGAGACAATGTGCTCGTAAATAACTTTTTGCTCAAGTAGCAGCTAAAAGGGTTGCAGCATGGATAAAGGTTACTTGAAGCCACTGTTGGCTGTGGGACTTAAGGAAGGAATTCAAGCTCTGCACCTTTCCTAGAAGAAGGAAGATCTAGAAGATACTCCAAGGGTTCAAGCCACCAAAACCCTTCCTGTGGAAGCTTCCCAAGCTCTGGAAGTGCCAACTCCCAGATCCTTATATGCAAATCTCTACTTCTCCTCTGACAACCTCTTGCATCAAGGAGGCATGGAGAAAGATCATGCCCAGCCAGATGTCTTATGTGAACTCAGAGGTATAATTTAACTGCAGTGTTACTGTGACATATTTTGCTAGGGCAGGTGATGCAGGTATAAGCCAGTTGAGCACAGCTCCATTTTCTTTCTTATGATTTCCGAAGTCACAGCTCTAGTGAGATTTCAATAAAGAAGTGTCTGAGTTAGTCCTTGAAGACAGTCCAGCTCAAAGGTAGTGCAATACTGACCTTAAATGAAGAGATGTAGATGAGTATTGTTCCAGTACTAGTTTTTCCCCTGCGCTGTGCAGGATGGTTAGCAGGAAAGTCCAGCATTTCTCCATCTGGTCTGAAACATGCCAGCATACCACCAGACAAATTTTGAGAATTCCCTGCTCCTCAGTAGTTAAATTTTGTCCTTTGCAATTTTCAGATTTCTGACAGAACTGCTGGTGACAGTTGTAATAATATTCTGTAAAATGTTGTGGTGGTGATTCTTTGAATGCCTTTGTGGTTTGCTGTCCAGAGCTATAATAACCTATGTTTGCCCAGATATGTGTTCTCAACTTGGAAGCACTGGAACTAGCATTTACTCTTCTGCCTGGGGGACTACACGTGTGTGCCATGGTGTGTTGCTGAACATGTGAGCAAATCTCTCTCCAGGTATTTGCCAGATATTCCCTGGTCCTTGGGAAGCATGTTTTGCAGTTCATATCTCAGGTGAAAGTGGCTGACTTGAGGTTTATTCCAAAAAGCAGAATCCTTCAATGGGAACTATGAGTGGCTCCTGAGACTCCTTTCAGTTTCATGTGTTTGTCTAGCAGTTAACTCCTTCCTTAATCATTTTATTTTAAAAACAACAATAGAGAGAACAGAAGTGTGGGAGAAAAAGAAAAATACAGTTCTGTGATTGTAAGACTGAAACTGGCACAACTACACTGAGATTAGATTTGGTGAAATAGTTTACTTCAAATTATAGTCTTGCTCTGTTCATCTCAGGGATTTTAATTTGAGCTCCTCAGAAGGATAAGATACAATAGCCAGAGTGAGTTAACATTTGTCTGTTATGAAGTCCACACATATATGTCCTTAATGAAAATTGCTGAGTGAAACTTTGAGAATTAGGCTTGTGAGACACAGACTGTAATCACGTATGTGTATATCAGGCACCAATTTCAGGTAAAACTGTGTGCAACTTTGGAAAAAGAACTCTGAACAAAGCTAAAAAGAAGATTCCCAAGCCACTCATAGTCAGTCATGAAGCACCTTCTCCAGAGTATTTCTGAATCTTGTAAACCCTTTATACAATTTATGTCCATGAAAAAAAAACAACAGAAAAGATGTAAAATATGCATGGTACTGGACCTGGTTTTATATAAACAAACATATATCCCAAAAATAGCTTACAAAGTAATAAACTAGACCATGGTAGTGCAGGGATGCTATAAAAAACAATGACTCTATTCTGTGCCAAGAAATAGCTCCTATATATATTTTAAAAACTGGATCCCAGTCAGCTGATATAAAGAGTTTGGAAGAAAAGAGCTGAATTTAATTTGAGAAGAAAATCCTTCATGGTTTGGCTGCACACAAACAATGCTATAGCCCCTGAAAGCTTGGGTTTTGAAATTAATTCATGCTCTACAGGAAGGAAAAGCTGAGCATCCCCTCAGTAACGACTATCCCAGTTCAGCCTCGCACCAGTGTTACACAGCATCTGCTGTGACTGAAGAATTGTAGTATTATGTACTGCAGTTAGGCCTTCCATTTGGGGACTCTCAGGTGAAAGAGTACATTTGCCCCAATATTCACAGATTAAATCCTGTAAACAGAGACTTTAATTAGTGCCCTTTTTAACCATTGGTATTATAGCATTTTCAAATCTCTAAACTTAAAATTGCACTCATATAAGGCTGGTAGCTCATGGATGGTAGTTGAATAGTAAAATTGTCTTTAGGGGTTAAAGACCCTCATCAGACACCCCAAAATCCTGCAGCTGTAGAGCTAAGCACAATTTATGTGGAGCAGCCATGCAGAAAATCTTCTTCCATTGCCAAATTTTCTTATTGATGTAAATTGCTCTTTATCTCTTACCTCTTTTGCATTCCCTCTCCTGCACCTCTCCCCCATCCTCAAAAGGGGGATCATCCTCTGCTAGCTGAAACTAGCCAGCTATGCGTTGTGTTCTGCCCTTTGATGTCTCTCTTCCTGACCAGCAATGGTCAGTCACATCCTTTCTGGGGACATAAGCCTCAGCAGCACAGTGTGGGCCGCTGGGCTGAGCTCTCCCTAGTTGCTCTGTTCGTGCTTTTTTTTCATGCTTGTCTCCTGGTTCCTAGCTATGCTCCTGTCCAGACTGTTGTCCTCATGCTGAGTTTGTTAAGTTGCAAAAAAGCTGCTCCCAGGTGATAAAGTTTCTGTCCAAGTGATGGAGCCATGACTCAGACCAACAAGACGGGTTGAATGATGATTCAGCTAAATGCCAAAACTCCCAAGAACTGCCTCCATATCTGGCAACCACCCTAAAGCCTGGTTCATTCCCCAGCTCCATCTCTCTTTTTTCCATGTTTCCCTTTCTTTTCTCTTTCTTCCTTCCAGCTGCTCGGCTCCTTCACTTTTTCTCTTCCTGGTTTGCTTACTCTCCTTCCCATTGTGTTTTCCACACCCTTCTCTCTGGGGAACACACAGGCCCTGCCCTGGCTCTCTCTCCCTTGCTACCCATCATTTTCCATCACCTTTCATCTCTAACCTTCTGAGACAGTAAGCTTGGTCCTTGCACACAGCTAGTAGGCTGAAAAGAAAAATCTGACTTACTTTATACAAAGTCATCCCAACCTGAGATCTCACTGACACTCTGACACTGTACATTTCCAGCTTGGTTTTCATGGATTCTCTAGTGACAAAGTAAAACTGAGAGCTATAAACCAAATTTAGAACATAGTTTAGGAAGGAGTTAATGATGTATTGGAATTCCTATGCACCTGGGGAACATACAAGGGTGCTAGGCAATGTGCATGGATGTCCTCTGTTTTCTATGTCTGGGACCTGGTTTTCTTAAATAAATGCATGCAACTGGAAGCTCTTTTAAGCCACTATGCTTACATTTCTCCATGTGTTTTCTAGAATTTAAGCCTCATCTGCTACTGAAAGAGAAGTTTCTATTCTGGAAAGATAAACTATACATAAAAGGGCTCCAAATAAGCGAAGAAATTTACAAAAGAGAGCTTTCTAGTGATGCATTCATTTTTTTAAGGATTAAAGAATTATTATTTCTATACATATCTATATGAAATCACACCATCTTTCAAACATTATTTTTCCCTATTTTTGCCATTGTCTTCTATTTCTCTTAACAGAATCAATTTTTCACAGTGGAAATATATATTGAATAAAAAAATTTTGTCTATTATTTTAAACAAAATAAAAGGAAATCCAAAATATGTATTGCCCAGTCTAACACCAATGAATCACTGGAGGTATCTACTGGCAAGTTGCTCCTGGCACTTTTTTTTGTGTGACAGAAAGCAGATTCTACCACAGCCTCATAATGCCATCAGCTCAACAATATCATTTTTAACTCTATCTGTTGCTTCTGAACATCCATAGCTGTAATGCTGAGAATGTTCTATCATCTTAACAGTCACTCCTTTGATATCACAGCATGCTTCGCTTCCACGTGTAATAGAGAACAAAGTAGGTGACTCACTATTCTGAGGAACTATTGCAAGCAAAGTAGTGCCTTTGTGCTGGCGTAAATGCAAAATACCCCTAGGAAAGAAATATCCAATCACCTCTTAGGATTTGCATCAGCTCAAGGGAGAGCTGATGGCAATATTGCACAGCTTCTTATTATCCAAGAAAAAACAGAAAGACGTTTCCTCAGCCTGCTGACAGTGTGCTTCTCATCCCAGGCATTCTCTGAGACTGGGTCTCTTCTAGGCAAGAGTCATTGCCACAAGAAGTAATCTTATTTATTGCCAACTAAACCAAGAATTTCAGCTGGCCCTAGCTCCACTCTCACGTGTGCTAATAATGTAGGAGCTAGGCTGAGATCAGGAAAATTCCACTGCAATTCTCTGCACTGGTGGGATGTGTGAGTTGAGCCAAATGATTTAGCCTCTGCTTCCTGCAGTTCTGCAGCATTTGTGAAAGGATTCACCCTGCAACAACAATGTGCAATGTGGGGTTGCTAGTGGGCATACACAAAAGTTTATGGTGGGTTCAGCAGGGACCACTGACCATATAATGTGTTGCTGGGAGAGCTACCGGCAAAGCTGGTTGATGTTACAGGTCTGACGCAGATGTCTAGGTATCTCTGAAAGAGCAAGAGCAAAGGAAGCAATGGGATCTTCTTCAATTTAATGGGACTGTGTAGTAGGTTTGAAGGTGCAAGATCAGTTTTAGATCCAAGTACAACACCAGCTGAGGTGCCAGAGTATGCAACCACTGCCTCTGGGAGCTTGTTTTGGATCACACTACATGGATCTGCCACCTGCCATCTTCCAAAATCTTTTCCAGCATCTGAACCCTCTACAATCAAATAATGAAAAAGATGCACCTTAAAGGGTCAATATGTACAGCAGATCAAAGTAGAATCTAGGACAATAAATAATGTTTTCCTTCTTTAAAAAAATTATTCCGGGAAACTCTATGGCTCAGGGGATTGGTGCTGGGATATGGAGCCTTTCATCGCTGATCCAAACATGACCCAAGTCAGTAGTGACTAAAAAAATGGTTACTGTTTGGCAGATGCTTTGTGGCCTAGAGTATTTGAAATGAGTTGATGGTCTTAATCCAGTTCCCAGTGGATGACTATCCACATCACAGAAACCACCACCACAATTGGCACCCTTATTGGCAGCCTTAGCAGGTTGGCCAAGGATTAAATAAGTACAGAGACTGAGCCACCCGCTTATGCCTAGCTAGAGGTTGCCCCTCTAGGTCATGGATGAGACACAAGGATGGGGTGGAGTGGGGAAGCTCACACACCCTCTGCTTGTGCTGCATTGGTTTTGTGGGTAAGGAGAGGAATTCATTTTCCAGGGCTGTGATTCAGGCACCCTTCATAAGCAGTATATCCATGCCCATGCATTTAAACATGAATTTAAAAAGGAGTTAGAAACTGAGAGAATTTCCTGATTTGCTCTCAAAAACTAATGGTCCAGATTAAGTTCTGGGGAATACATCAAAGTCAAAGTAGTTATACTACTACCAGGGCTGCATTTAACAAAATGTGTACAACTACAACCTGTAATGTGGCTCTACTTTGAGAAACATTCCTTTTGTTGTGCTATGTTGTCAGTCATCACTTTAATTATCTCACAAGATGTCTTAGAGTGAAATATGACTCTTGCCAGCTATTGTCAGAGAGCTAAAGCTGATTTCTAATTAGGTACACAATGGCAACTATCATGTAAGCAAAGATCTGATACACCTCAAAAAACATTATCTCTGCAATAGGAAGAAAAGTGGGACTTTTGTTAGCACCAAAAGTGTTTTTCTTTTTCAGAGAGGTAAAATACACCAGTCACTCTTCCCAATAAACAGCACTATCCCACCAAAATACTGCAAGCTAAATCCTGCAGTTATTCAGGTGAAGTTTGGATGGAGCCAAAATTTAAACTTCAACTTTGAATGGGGCAGCATCTAGGCTGCCTAAGTGATGGGCCAGTTCCTGAGATGTTGCATGTGCTTCCCTGTGTGAAGACATGGAAAGATCTTCCCCTGCTTGCAGCCCAAGCAGGCAATGCTGGAAGAGGAACAACGGCACGAAGGTGGAAAAGGCTTCCCCAAAGTCACACCAAGACCTTGGCAGTACTTGAAGCCACTTCTGTATTTTTCATTTCATACCTCTTACAGTATTGCAGCAGACATGACAAGCAATGGCAGCTCTGCCCAAGTGGAGACATGGGGAACAAATTCTGCAAGCAGCTGAACGCCTCCCGCTCCTATTCACCTCTCTGATAGCCAGAGTGTCTCATTGTTTGCTGGACCTTATTACATCAAGTCTTTAATAAAGAAGGTAGGAACATGGGTGTCTGCCTGGTATTTTTCACTACGAGACTAATTTAACACCTAGCTCCCATACCTGTATTAAGACTGAAATGCGAGCCAGCCCCTGAAAGCAAGGCATTTTCTATCTACAAGAAGGAACTGTCATTTGGTCTTTACTGCAGTAAGGCCCTCATATGCTATGGTTTTTAAAGAACTTGTTGCAAAATGGAAATCCCAGGAAGTGGAAGTAAGAAACTCATAAAAGGTTCCTTGCTGATGACACATAGGAAATACAATCATAGAATCACAGAATGGTTAGGGCTGGAAAGGACCTGAAGATAATCTAGTTCCAACTGCCCTGCCATGAGCAGGCAACCTTCCACTAGACCCAGTTTCTCCATGCCCCGTCCAAATGGAATATCACATCCAGGGAACAGCTTCCATTTTGGATTTATATGCACCTGAATTAGTGCTCAGATTAGCGGTTCTTCATGAAGGGAAGGTCTGAGTTCAGAAACAAGCAGATAGCAAAGTGGTGAGAAGTAGGATCCTTTCCTCCCTGCTAGTTGAAGGAACACCACTCAGTGCCATGCATTGCATGATCCCGGTCATCCACATGCTCCTGCCATGCCAACACATGTTAGCTGTGAAGAGCTCCCTAACAGAAGTACTTGACCTAAACTGAACAAATTTCCTAATTGCAGTAAAACAACACTTGAAGGTGCGGTTACTACAGAAAATCACACCCATGGACAGATTAGGAGCACCTGGCTGCACCTCATGCCTCCTAATGTCCCAGGGGCATGATTATCTCATCAGGTGCCACCTGTCAAGTCTTGTTGCTGAGGCACTGGCTTTGGCACACTGGCTGGAGTGGGGAGAGGAACACACAGGGGCAGACACACATTTTTATCTTGAGCACATTCCTTAAAAATGAACATTTACACCAAGATGATGCCTTGGTTCTGCTCAGTAGCATATCTGTGCTCACAGGGTACAAAGGTTGTTTCTAAATCCTGTTTAGAACCCCCCTGCCCTCAGAACAGCTTGCACTGCGAGTTACTGGTGAATGGACATCCCTGAACCAGCCACAGCTTTCGCAACTTCTCAGTGCAGCCCACAAGAGACCCAAACAGATGGGTGACCCTGGAAAACCACTTGGCTGGCAATTTCAAATTGTTTTGCCCTTTTGCTCCCCAAAAGAGGACAAAGCCAAAGTGAGACACACAGGCTTTATGACTTCCAAAGTGTTCTGACCATGAAAACAGCACACCCACTTCAAAGTAGATTTTATGTGTCCAGGTGTGGTCATGCTATGGATATTGCCTCTGCATGCAAGTCCTCCTCACCTCTCCTATTCTCTTTCATCTCCAGTTCAAGGTGTGAAGCCTAACCTCCACACAGAAATTAGTGGATCATGGACCAACAAGAAAAGACAGACCAAACAGACCTCTGCCAGGGCTGTTGGGATCCTCTGGAACAACGAAGATCATAAAACACAAGACAAAGCTCTGAGTCCAGAGGTAAGTTACTCTCGGTCGAAAGGATCTGTCCAGGGAGCAAACTTTCAGAGATTAGACTAATCCAGGGTCTGATGACCTTTAGGTCATAGTGCAAGAACTTCCTCTTTGATACATCTTTTACAACATAACCAGAGTGACACTAACAACAATAATCTGACCCCATCCCTCCCCTCAGAAGCACCTACCCTGGACAGAGCTTCCCAGAGACAGAGAAAGGAGAAGAACAAAAGACTCCAGGAAGTCTGCTAGGGATGTGGAAGTCTAATTATTATGGGCAGTGCTCAGATACTGCCAATAACAGAAAAACAATCAAAAACTGTAAAGCTAGTCCATGGGAGTGGAGAAAATGGAATAATTTGCTAGGATTCAGAAGAAACCATACTTATTTGCACTGCCTCCTTTAGCCATTTTGATAGCATCAAAATCAGCTGGATTTGGACTCTGTCACAGTTAGCAGTAGTCCACAGCGGTAGGGAATAGATTTAAGCCCTGTCCTTTGCTCCTAGCTCACTGCGCTATACAACAGTGCTGCTCTCCATCCAGCAAAATCCTCCTCTCCATTAAGGCTCAGCACAACAGGTCTGATTCACAAATGTTCCCCTTCCTCTTCATTCCCCTTGAATTTCTCACTCTGAGTCATCAGACTACAATATAACTTTAATGTGGAAAGTTTTGTGGGTATGTTTTGTTTTCTTTTAACTTTAGAGAAGAAAAGGTACAACCAGAGGGGGGGTGGAAGTGTCTCATGGTTGAGAGGACTCTTTTAACCAAGGAGTCACATGGCTCCCTGGCGAGCAGCCAAAGGAGTCATGAGAGATGCTGCCATTCCCCTCAGCTCTCCCTTAACCATGTCCTGCCTGCAACCCAGCCTGCCACAGGCCGCCTCGCACCTCAAGGCCAGCAGCAGTCCTTGGCCCTGCTGTGTCCATGTTGTCTATGTGGCTTGTTCCTGTGGAAGGAGGAGGCATTGTCAGAAGTGATTCCCATGAATGTTAACTGGTGCTTTCCCCCTGCCCTCTCCCCAAGGCCATGCTGGACATGGTGGTGAAGTAGATGGTAGGGATGCCCTGTTTCAGATGAGACACAATCATGCTGTCGCTGCTGCTTGTGGTTTGAAAAGAGTCACTGAAAGTAATGACATGACATTTACACCACGTATTGCGTTTTCAAAGTGCTGTGGCAGCTTTCACTCTCCTGCCCCTCCCCTACCTCCAAGCCATGCCAGCATTGTTATTGCCTATTAAAGCTGTGGGAAACTGAGGCAGGCACATGCCAGGATACTGCTATTCAGCATCTCAAGTATCGGTCCAGTCTCTGACCTTGTCTGTCTTCACCATAGAGTGAAACCTGCCATGAAAAAGCATAATCTTTAGAGGGACTCTTTCAGATGCTTTCTTACCTTGCTGCCAGGGATGACAGGACCAGTGCTAGTCCTGCATGTCCATACAGCTCTACTGGGTGCTACATTGCAACTGCAACATTCCACCCCAGAGGTGAGTGAAATGATCCTTGCCCAATTCACTTGAATGTTGGGAGGATTAATTCACTTACGATCCTTGAATGAAAGAAACTATTATTAAATAGTAATCACATTTCATAATTATGTCTAACTTCAGCCAGATTAGGAGGGTAGATATGATATCCAGGCCCAGTACTGCAGCACTTACTTACACAATTTTAAATTAGATACACCTCAAATTGTTTTCCAGGCCCTACTTGCAGGGAGAGAGTGATTTGTATCTTTATGGCTCATGCTTACTTCCAGCTTTGAAAGCTGGGCTGCCCCACTATGCTTTACATATAATGAGCAACTGCAGCAGCGCCCTGGAAGTGCTTTTACCCTCAAAAAATAAATAACATTTGTTTTTATGTCAGCTCTTACTGGCACCAGAGGTCAGAATGATTCTTTCCATAGCACATAGAACTGATTTTGGGTTTTGTCTGACATGGCCTCCTATTAATATTGCTTTCGCTGTATATTCTTGGGAACTATGGCCACACTCCCTTTAACTTGCGTAATATGGCAGACTGTGCCAAGTCTGTACTCAACTGGATACTGGAAGAACAAGGCTTGTCCTGGCTTTCTGTTTGGTTCTTCTCTCGCTTGTACCAGAATCACTCTTGTTGACTGCAGCAGAGTCTCTCCTGCTTTATTAACCTACACAGCTGTGGATGTAACTCCAAGGAAGAGAAGCCTTAGGCCCTCAGAGCTGAAAAGACAAGATATAGGAGCTTCCCCAAATGTTGCACAGATGTATAGCTTTGAAATGCCTTTGCCATGCAGTCCAGGTATGAGCTGATGGAAGATGCAACTCATCCACATTACCTTTGCACTGCAAATCAGACAGTAAAGTCGCTGGGGTTCAATCAGTTTTTAGAGAGATGTCACTCATTAGCAACAGGGTGGCTCTACTTCAGATAAAAATTTGGGGACATGCAGTACTATGATAATTGGACTTGGTGCTACTCCACAGGGGAAAATTCTACTGCCTCATGCTTAATATCCAAGGCTAGCTTTTGCCTTCATTTGCACACTTGCTGTACCACTGGATGTCCTTTTTTTCTTATTCCTTAGGAACTCAGGGTGAAATTTGACCTTGGACAAAGAGCTGGAACAAAGACTATGTCACCATGATGATTAAGCAGGATTTTTGCATAAACGTGAATTTTATCCTTTGTGGGTTCCTGCCGTGAGGGAAATCTGATCCACAAGCATAGGCCAAAAAGAAAATAAATGTTTAAAACTGTGACTATGACATGGGTACAAACTGTATGCACTATTAAAACTATTTCCAACAAAAGATACAATAATTCCCTAATTTAGCCTGTCTTCATATTTTCTAAAGAAGTCATGATTCACTGTAAAATAAATAATAGGTGATAATCATCTTGCTGTCAGTTCCTCATGGAAGAAAGATTGTTTTTATGACAAGAACAACTATTTGGCCTTAACTATCTTAACTTTGGAAAAGCTGCCTATACTCTGTTACAGCTGAAAAAAGTATCTAACTTTCAGCTTCATTGCACTATCAAGAAAACTGCCTTTTAGAAAGAAAGCCTGAAAGTGTGAAAAAGACAAGTCAGTGATTTATGACAGGTTTGTCCTAACAATACTGACAGAGAAGTCATAGAAATACATTGCATATAGACAGAAAAATTTACTGAGAAAATACTTCAAATCTCTGTATCTAGAACTTCACATTTGCTGTACATCGAAGTATGCACAACGCTCCTTCTGCATTAGCAAACATATAAGTGTTGTCTTGGCAAGAAGTACCCACTAAGTCCTATGCTGCTCTCTGCAACGGAAGGAAAATGAATCCTTTTATCTTTGGGGGAGGATTAAAGGGGGAGTAGGACAGGAGAAGAGGGTGCTAAAAACCCTTAAAGGACTGAAAGACATTCTCCAGGAACCTGCCTTCCTTGGCTTTTCTTCCAGAGCACTCCTGTGCCCGAGCCCCTCGTCTTTCTTAGCCTTCCAAGTAATTCTGGGCTTGTAAACCTGAAGCTTACAGTGGCAAGTTTGTTCGGTTCATTGCCAGGTTATTCACACACGTGTGTTGCATAATCCTAGAACCCATGGAGATTTTGCTTTTGTGCATTGGTATTTTGGTCATGGTTCTTATGACTAGAGGCCTGGCTGGCTGTCATACAACTCTCCCATATAGAGTGTTGCTGTAATTCTATATAAACACTATACCAACCTGAAGCAGGTTGTGCTAATGCCATACAGAAGGGCAGTGAAGTATCACAGAGGAAGGAGCAAAAGTAATGAGAGGAATCGAGCAGAAAGGTGAATGTAGAGTGGAAAAAAAACACCTGTCCAGTAGTTAACAGGTAGAGCTGTTTTGCCAGCTTGCATGAAAGGCACCAGTGAAAGTCCACTGAGGGTAAACACCATATAAAGATTATGGGTTGAAGAAATCGAGCTTGCAACATTAACCAGTTCTGTAACACATGGTGTCAGCAAGTCTGCAGAACTCCTTTGATCTATAACTGGTCCCAGCTTTCTGCTGCTTGTGGTAGCTTGGGAGGACGAGTGTGTTAAACTGCATTGTTTAGGGGGTTAGGAATCTCTCTGGCAGCATTTCAGCCCAAATTGCATAGTCTCATACACTGAGAAAACACTTGGCACCATTCTACCTTTAGCATGCTATGTTGCCAGGTACATATGGTGCATTTTTTTCCATTACATAAAATGTGTTTGTCAGTCTAACTGTATAATTGCCGCTCACTTTGTTTAGCTCTTTAACATCTCCTTTGAAAGATTGTCTTCTGAGGGATTAGCCTTGTTCTTTGTTTAATAGGCAAGCATATCTGCATTTAATCTTACCTACTCATCTGAATATTTCATGTTGCTTTATAGTCACTTGTTATATTATGTTAGTAATGCAACATATGTAATAATATCATGCGGTCATCCTACAAAATATGGATGCAGCCACTTTTCCTTATAATTACTGAAGTTGTTCCTTTTTCTCAATTTTAAGGCATAATTGACATTCAATTTCCAGAGCCTACTTGCCCCAAAGGATCAAGAGAGTTGTCTACACTCCCATACTTTTAGATTCAAGGGTATTCAGAACTTGAGTGCTTGACATAGACCATGGCAGGGATAGTGGTGGCCAGTCACAGATTTAACAGAGCTCTTTGAGTTTAAACAGGGAATTTTAATCCAGGTCCCTCAGAGAAATTGTGGACTTCATCTTCTAGAGCTGTCAAGAAGTCATATTGCAATCCCTCTCTCATCTTTGTGTGGCTGCTTCAATATCTGAAAATAGTCTGTATCAGGCAGGCAAGCCAAGTTCACAGTGATTATGGCAGCCCAGTATGAAAATATTCTTTATCTTTCTTGTTTCTGCTGATGAAAAGCATTTGGCTTTAGGTGATCCTGAAAAGCCTTTGGAGATTCACCTGTTCTGTCTTTAAGCCAGCACATCTCTAGGAGACAGTAGAGTTTAAGTCCTGTTCCAAAACCTCTTATAGATGGTTAGTATTACAGTACCATGTAAAAGGAGTATCTAAGGATCTTAACAGAGCTCTTCCCAGGCATGGGACACTGTACAAATAGAGGTCAAGAGAGTAAGCTTGCCCTAAAGAGTACACAGTCTCACTTATAAGAGGAATGAGGTGCAAAACCAGGGAAACAATGGATTTATGCTGTAGTCCAGTGATTGAGCCAGAGATAATCTTGCTTCCATAACAGACAGTTTTATCACAGCAGCTGATCTAACTGGGATGGGAAAAGTGGGCCAGCCTGTGTAGCCCTGACTATATCAGCTAACATGGAAGCATTGATGTTAATGGTGAAGCTATGCCCACTACTCTCTTGAAGGATCTTCACCACAGAGCAGTCTGGCTGCTCTTTGCTTGTGCAGCTCCCTCCTGCACTGCACAGATTAAGAGACAAACTTCAGGGACAGTTTCCAGCAGTCCTGACCTTTAGGGATTAGGCCTTAGTACTTTTCTAAAACATGAAAACAAGCATTCCTTCTATGCCATTTCCCGTGAGTGTGAAGAAGACCTGTTGTAAAGGATGTGGAATTGTAAGGACGTGGGAGCATCAACAGGACAGATGCAAAATGTGCAGGGAATTTTTCTCCCTCTACATTTCCTAACCAGACAGTAATATTCTCTCGCTAATACAAATTATTTACTGTAATATGATGTTATAATATGTAGCTGCTTTAAAGATTTATGTTGCTATTCCTACTTACACACACTCTCTTATGAGTTATTCCTGATTGCATTATAGCAAATAACTGAACTAACTCTATGTGCCCACAGATAATCCCTGAAATAAGCCTCTTAAGAACCAACTCTCACATTGCTGTTGAATACATCTAACCCTAAAGAAGATGAACAGTGAAAGGTGTACACAAATGGAAAGTCAGACCAGCACTATCTTCTTTAGAAGAAGCTAAATCTGTCTGTGTGTGCAAACACATACATACCCAAAAGGTGCACTGCAAGAAATGGTGCCAGACAGTGTTAGACATAATCCTGGGTTTTAGACATTTATACTAAGTACATTGATACTATTGAATGCCAGATTTATACTTTAAATATGTAATTGGATTACCAAAATATGTCCAGAGCATAAAAATTCATCAATCATCCCACTACGAGCTATTCTAGCTGCAGTCAGTTCTCTGTTTCAGAAAGTCAGACACCAGTTGTTCCTGGTTGCAAAAGTTTTTGCATTTTTAGAGATGCTAATAGGCAAGCCAAAGAAGATCACTTTATCAGATAGCAAACTTACAATATAGAAATAAACTTAATAAAAGGGTTCGTTCTTTAAACTAATTTTGAATATAATCCACAATAACTTTCTTCCCCACACAAAATACTGAGGCCCCAGTGCCTTTTTCATTCTGAAAAAGAAATTTCATTTCATCATTGTCTTTTTCACCCTGAAAATCATTTTCATCACGAGGGCACTTATGCTTTCCAGCTTTTCTAGTGGAATAGCCGAGCTGCATCGTGCTCGCTCCACCGCACATGCATCGGAAGAGACAGAACACGGACGGACATCCCGCTCTCCGTTCGCTCCTGCTCTACTTACTGCCCCTGGTAGTTGCGTCTTTACTCCTAAAGGACCAACAACTCCAAAGCCGAGGATTTGTTCCCACAGCCAGAAGACGATAGAGATCTCGGGCAAAATTAACATAACCATTGACAGTCCACGAGATCTCACTAAATAGCAGCTTGGGAAGCATCCTCCCCTCCAGAGAGAGCGCGGGTAGCAGAAACAGACACCAGAAGATAATGCTCGAACAGGCTTTAATCTTCAAAAGCTACCATTAGTAAGCCAGAGAAGTATATTTACCCACAAGATAAACACCACAAGTTCGCTAGGCTACTATCCATTAAGCACTGAAATAACTCTCCTTTTAACTTTCAACCAGGAACAAGGCTAAGCATCGCGGAGCGCTCGGCTCTCCCCTCAGCTGCTCCCCGCTTGCAGGGGAGAAAACGGGGGTCACGGCTGAGATGCAGCAAGCAGGGCCGGGGGTGGCAAGGAGGGGGAGCGGGGAGCAGGGAGAAGGAGGCTGGGCAGTCTCTCCCGGGGAGGTAGCCGACTCCCTCCCTCCGGGGTGATGGATGGAGGGAGGGGATGGATGGAGAGAGGGAGGTGCGCGTTGCTTTGGGGCTCCGCTTTGTTGTGTTTCACCTCCTGATCCCTTTCCCTTCTGCTCTGCTGGACTGCAATAGCCACCTCGGCTCCGGCTCCGTGGGTCCAGCTCCAAGTGACCCTCCGCTGAGGGGATGATGAACCGGGGATAGCACTGGGAAAGGCGAGGGAGCGTTATTTATCCGCAACGACTACACATTTTCGCGGGGCAGCGCTCAAAAGATCCCCAAGCAGCGCTCTCTAAATAAAGCAGGCATTGCTTCCCTTGTATTTCCCCTCAGCAGTCGCCTTAGTATTATTATTATACTTCTATAGCTTTTGCTTTCGGACCTTATAATTATGTCACACAGCAAGGGAAACCGCTAGCATCCCAGCATCTGGTGTGCGGTTTAAAACTTTTGTTTTAAGATTTGCGCTATTTATAGAAGGAAAACTTGGTAGGATAGTAATTTCCTACGGGTTTCAGAAAAATATGGCTACGCTTATATTAAAAGGGGTTATTTATTTATTTATTACGACTCCTTCCTTGTTAAAAAAAAAAAAAAAAAAAAAAAAAAAAAAAGAAAGAAAAGAAGGTAGAACTGCTATTTTTTTACAAGCTATTGGTCACCTACCAGCAGACATAATCCAGCCTGTGAATAGAAACAGGCAGCTCTTGGGCTGAATTAAACCTAACAGGCTTCCATAAACCAAGAGCCTTCAAAAATCGGTAGCCAAGGCATGTGCATTTCATTAAGAATTAAGAATGTAAAAAGAAGCTTTTAGTTTCTTTTCATGGGTGTGTTTATTCTTACTTTTCTTTCATAGCGGTGGGTTATATTTTTCCTTAGCCCATGGAAAATACACACACAGGAACACACGCACACGTGCTTGTTTATGCTCATGTGCTCCGTGCATACATACAGATGGAAAAGATATTACATATATAATATATATACATATACATACACCCACTTACAGTTTAGGGGCAGAAGCTCAAATTTTACACCCTCCGGGATGCAATAAAGCCTAACCTCGGGACGAGGGTGGAGGAGAAGGAAGATCCGCCTGGCCCCGACATGCGAGGCAGGGAATACAGAGGCGAGTTTTCCTCGTCCGCGACCAAAGCTCTCCCGGGCCGAGGGGAGCCCCTCTGCCACGGCTCCCGGGCACCCGGACCCTGGCCCGACCCTCCCGCTGGCCCTCCCGCAGAGCTTCCCCGGACCCGATCCCCGAGTCCCTGACCGGAGAAGCACGGCGTGCCCCGGTGCTGGGGGGATGCCCAAAGGAAGAAGAAGGTTCCCCATTTAAAACCGGCTCCACCGGCAGCAGGACCTCTCGCCCCCCGCGCCCCCCTCTTCCCACTCCTGTACCGAAGCGCGGACAGATCCCTCTCAGGATAAGGAGGAACAGAAAACCGGGAGAGCTGCCTGCCATCCCCTCCGTGCTCCGGCGAGCATCCCCGGTAGGGCCCGGCCTCCCCCGACACCGCGGCTGGCCGACGGAGGGGACCCCGGCCTACTACACCTCCACCCCCTAACGCGGCTCCCGGCGGAGACAGAGACATGCCGAGGGACCGGCAGGAGCAGGGCGGCGGGCACTCTCTCCGCAGCCCACGGACTAGCCCAGCCGCTCCTTATTCACCGCAATGTTAGATACAGATATAGATATTTAAAAAAAAGAGAGCGAAACTCCTTGCAGTCCCACCCACCGACTCTCATTTCCCCCACCCCTACCTCCACCCCCTTCCTCACAAGGAAAAGGTCCTGGAGCCAGCTCTAACTGCGGGACTGGAGATCCCTCCGGAGCGAACGCCGCCGGTTAGCAAAGCACCTACGCGGCCGGGTGCGCGCCCGCCTCCGGCTGCAGCGGCCCCGCACTCCTCGGGATCTCCGCGCAGAAACACACTTCCCCCCGACGAGCGCGAAGCGATGCCCATCTCCGGTTTGGCAGGAGGAGGAGTCGGGGTCGGAGTCCCCAGGGGAGACGCCGGCCGCTCCGTGCCCCGCCGCCCCGCCGCCCTCCAAGGTGCGCCGCCCCGGCCGCCCCGGCGGGGCAGCCCCGGGAGTTACCTGGCGCTGTGCACCTTCCCCCGGCAGCCTCCGACCGGCAGCGCCAGCACCGCCGGCAGCACAGCAGCAGCAGCACCTCCTCCTCCGCCGCCACCGCCACCACCATCCTCACCACCACGCGCTGCAAGGAGCTGCCGCCCGTGCTGGCTTCTCCCAGCTCCCTCTTGCTCGCTTTGCGCATTGCCCTTAGGTAGCTGCTAGCGGGGTCATTGCAAATAGTATTTTGTTAAAAAAAAAAAAAAAAAAAAAAATCTGGATCACTTACAGGTAACTCCCACTGGTAAGGATGAGGAAAATCTGAGGGTAATACACTGAGAGTAACACACTGCGAGATGAAAAAAGGATCATGGCTGAATCCCGTTTACACTCTTGGAGTTCGCTTCCTTGGTTATTCCTTCCTGGGCCCCCCCTGGTCGTAATTCCCCACCCTTTTTGGTGTCTGCTGTGGCTTGAATCTGAGTTGGAATCCAGTCCCTTGGGCTTGGGGGGGCTTTGTCTGTTTGTTTGTTTGTTTGTTTGTATTGATGTGTCTAGTATTCCCCTGGTGCTAATGCTGCTCCCTGTGCAGAACGTGTGCTGCTGCTGCGGCTCTCGCTGCTGCTGCTGCCTCTGGGCTCCTGCCTGTCATGTCTCAGTGGTTGGAAGTTGTTACAGTGGGTTCTCGTGTTGGAATGAGGATGGTTTAAGGGATTTGGATGGCAGAAAGTGCCTCTCTCTCTCTCTCTCCCTCTCTCTGCAACTCTCCTGAGACTCAGGGCTGCCATTGGGCAGTCAGACACTGCAATCCGCCTACTTTTTTCTCTCCCTCTCCTTTTTTTTTTTAAAGGGGAGGATGACAATGGAGAGACACCGATCCTCCCCGGGCTGCCACTGGTCCACGCTCCCTGGCTGAGCCCTCGCTGCACGCCTCTCCCCCACCACAGGGCATTTTTTAGCTCGCTTCCTAGTCTGCCGTGAGGGGTAGATCTCGAAGGAGTTGGCAGCTCCCTCCCAGCTTCGCTCTCGGTGAATTATTTTATTATGAGTGGCTGCACCAGGTCCCCTGAAGAGTTCCACCGTCCTTTCAGCCTCGGCAGGGATCTGCCTCTCCTTGTCCCCCCCGGTAAAAATTAAACTCCGTTTTAGGGGGAATCATTAAAAAAAAAAAAAAAAAAAAAAAAACAAAGAAAAAACAGAAAAACAAAACCAAAAGGCTCATATGTTGTCGTACTCCGCCTGAGTGAGAAATAAAAACATGCACACTCGTAGCTTCCTGGCGAGGTTGGATTTCGCGTGAGAGAAGGGGAGGGAAAGGACTGGCGTGAAGCAGCAGGGATAGGAGGGGAGCGGGGGGTCCCGGCTCTCCGCACTTCTCGCTGCTCCCGCAAGAAGAGCTTTCGTCTGTTCTCTTCCCTCTCCCTCTCTCCTTCCTGAGAAGATGCCGGTCCGAAGAGCCACTTCCCGCCAGGTCAGTTGCCTCGCCCAGCAGTGCCCCGAGGCCAAGGCATGCTCGACCCTCCCAGCTTCGGCGGGCGGGAGCCCTCCGCCCCGTGTAGCCCAACCGTGCATGAGACAGTCGCTCTTCCTTTTTGCTTCGTCGGGCGCTTATTCCTTTTTTTTTTTTTTTTTTTTTTTTTTGTGGGGAAAACAGAAAAATAAGCGGTTTAGAGGTGGGGGAGACGGTGCAAAGACGTGCGCTGAGGATGCCAGGGTTAGGGCTTGAAAGCGAACCTCGAAAGAGAAACGTGCACTGCAGATAATTTAACACAAATGCAGCAGACATCAGCGAAAGCCAGGCTCCGAGTTCTCCTGGGTCCGTAGCGTTTGTAAATGTTCGTCTCAGGTTAATTGCCTAATGACTGAAGGAGTTTTCCTGGCCAAGTGTTCTTCCAAATATCCTGGGAACACCTCCTCTGTTAGCCAGTCCCAGCACAGGGGTGCAGCTGCCTCCGTGACACAACGAAATATTCCCTTAGATGGAATGGGAATTGCAGAACCGGTGTAAAAACGTTGTCTGCCTCCCAGCATGCGATAAAAATCTTCTCGGGATTTGGTGCCATTTAACCACCCTCATCTACGAGTCCAGCACAGACCCTGGAGCAGTCAAAGACCTTTAGAAAACTGCTAATCTCGATTAAGAAGAGACGGAAGATTAAGCCTTTCAACAATCATTGTAATCACAGAATCGTCTTACTTATAATTCTTTAAGATTCTAAAATCGTCGTATTTATACTTCTGTAAGTGTATGTGTGCATGTATATGTAAACAGAAATGTCCTGTAATGCCCGTTCTCCCTCTCAGGCACGCAAGCTTGGGGCTGGGGCAGCTGCTCTGAACGGGACCTAGGATAACGGCGTAGCCGCTTTTAGTGTTTTATTTCTAGCATTTGTTCTGCTTCGGATATGTATTTAAATATGCATCTGCTTTCAAAGAGGTTTCTGGGGGAAAGAAGACCAAAAAATAATTAATCGTCAAAATGCAAAGTAAATGCTGGAACTGGAAATCTTCGAACCAGTGCTACCAGAGTTAGACCCAGTCCAGTTGAAACAAAGACAATTTACTCATCTCCACAATTCTGGGATCGAAGCTGGTTTTATCCACAGCTTAGCTGTGGAGAGAGAGGAAACTTGTAAATACAAAACAAATTGTGCTGTTTCTTTTCGGGAAGTTAAATTTCATTCTAAAACCACGGGCCAGTTATTACATCGAAAAATTATTAATGACGATGATGATAGAAATAACCTGAAAAATTCCATCCAAATGGGTTCTATATGTATGTCAGCCGGGGGTAGTGAGAAATGCACTTGTTTTGTTGACTGAAGCCGAATACATTCCTGTCAATAAAATGATGTGGCACTGGAGGAGGGGGTGTTGTCAGTGACACCTAATACGCGCGTTTCGGCAGCTGTCGTTCCTTATTCCACAAACACGTGTATTTGGGACAAAATAGGGGCAGAACGGCACTGGAATGGTTGCTGACACCACAGTCTGGCAGATGAAGCAGAGCAGGCACGAATAAAGAATTTCTTTTCTCTCTCTTTCTCTTTTATCTGTCCATTCCCAGCTGCGGTTTCCTTTTTACCCCAAACCTGGAGAGTGTTCCGCACAAGAGCGCGTCGGAAGCCTCTAAGGGCTTTGAAGGTCTGCCCGACTGGCAACCCACCGGACTCCGTTCTGCTTTAAATAGGGTATTTCTTGTACCTCACCAAGCAACAAGCCTAGTGCCGGGATAAAGAAGGAGGGGAACGATGGGTTTCTTAACATGAGCGGAGGTCTGCTTGGCGGCGAGGGCGAGGAGTGACGGCGGCAGCAACACAAAGGAGGGTACCCGTGGAAGGGTCGGGGAGCATGTCGTTCCGCTGTGGGAACGGTGCCAGGCAGCCCTGGTACCACAGCTGCTCCTTACAGGGCTCCGAGCGTAAACCCTGCTGGCTTCCTCGCGGCGGCCTCGCCGGAGCTCCTGGTGCTGCACGTGTTGCCAGCCGTCGAGGCTGCGCCCCAGCTGCTGCCGGTCGCTGGGCAGGGGTAACCGGAGGGGACGACCTCACGGGCTTCCTACGACCGGACAGCCCTGAAGGTGGCCGACGGGCGCGGGATTTCGTTGGCGTTTGCTGCAAACGCCGGAAAGCCAAGGCGGGCTTCGCCGTAGCGGGGAGAAGCTGGGTTGGCTGGGCCGTTCCCCGTCGCAGCGTCCCTGGGAGTCCTGGGAGGGAGCAGTGTGCTGCGGCCAACCTGGGCCGGAATGCCCGAAGGGGTGCTGGCACCTCTCTTTGTTCCCTTTGGGCAGCGCCGGCTCCCGCCGCTTGCATCTCTCGAACAGCGCATTGAACTCCCGCCCGACTGGGATAGGAATCACTCTGGCTCCCCTGTCCGGCTGTCTTCCTTTTTCCCCTCCAGAAAAGATTAAGAGGAAAAGGGTGGGTTTTGCCCCAACAGCCCAGATAAAAAGCACTGCCCGCGGCTCCGTCTTGCAGAAGGTCACATCACTTAATCCGCAGAGCGTCCACTGTGATTTTCATCTGTGGTACAGTTGTGGGTTTTACACTTCAGACGTATTTATTAAATAAATAGGAGAAGAGGGCTCTGCGATGATAGCAGCGAACATTTCTGTTTCGATCCTGCTGCTAGCCGAAGTCAGTATTTGATGCGATCTATTTTCGCAAGGGAATACATGGAGCCATCAGCGTTGCAGCCGCTTTACGCTTCGGTGCCTGGACGGAAACGTCATCGACAGAAACATCAAGGGATGCTTCACCTCATGCCTCTCTCTCCAGCAAACTTGGGATAGGAAATAGAAGTGGGAACAACTGGAATTCCCTGAGAGGAAGGACTACCTGAGAGGGATCTTGCTCTCTCCTGCTGACTGAATAGAACTGAAGCCACTATATGGTCCCCTGCCATGTCACCCCATGGGACACCCCCGCCCCATCCAACAACTGGGTGATTTCTTATGCACTGCTTTATTTTCTCTTGCCTCGGTCTCATGTTTGCCACTGAAGTGGAGCTTTTAGCACGTTCTATTAAGATACGAACACGTGCTCCGCACCAAAGGAAAAAAAAAAAAAAAAAACCACCAACCAAACAAAACTGGTCTTCCAAGTGTAAGCTCCTTGCTACCGCGGGCACAGCGGCTCTCTCCTTCACGCAGGAAAATAAACCGAATGCACTGAAAGACAAATTACGTTTTATCTGACTTCATCTCCCTCCCCCCCCGCCTCTTTTATGCAAAAAGCTCACTAGAAAAGGTATCATTACATTCAAAGGATATGGTTTCAACAAAATGGTAGTTCCAGTGGCTGATGAAAGAGGAAATAATTGCATCCTACATGCCTAGCCTAGAAGTAGCCCTGGATCTCAGAGCAAATTTCTCCCCTATTGTTCAGAGAAAGTGAAGTATCCTCATCGCCTTACAGGCATGGTGATGGATCTGATAGGGTTTCTGTAAGGGTTTTTATTGCTTCTGCTGTCCACTCAGTTTTACTTCCAGGCTCAGACCAACGGCATTCTTGCGATTTTTGCTTTCAATCCCCTTCTAAAATAGCTACAAGCAATTTCGAAAAGAGATCTGCCTTCCAGACTAACATGTGCCCAAACTTCTGTTCCCTTTGAAAATAAAACCGCACTGAAAGCCAATAGCAATATCATTACCCTGATTTTGCAAAGCTTTTTCTTTGAGCTCGCCTGCCTCTCTGTGAGGGATGTGTTGCACGAAGTACTCCCGCTATTGAAGCAGATGGGGTGCCCCGTCATCGCTTCGTTTATGGATACACAGGCTCACTAGATTCACTTCTCGTCTAAACCCCTGTCAATCTGAGCCTAGAGGACGCTAAAGCCCACCGCTGCTGACCACAGCTCCGACAAAGGGCGGCGCAGGTATTCGACCCCGCGGGGATCAGAGCACGGAGTGCACCCTCCTGTCTCTAGCAGGCAGGAACTGGGGCTACCCCCGGCCATGCTCGACGGAAAGGGCAGAGTGGTCTCGGGTCCTGCACCGGGGCAGGGCAGGGGGAAGCACGGAGTGCTTCCGCCTCCCTCCCTCTGCTCATCTTCCGCGGGTTCTCCGCGGCGGCACCTGCGGCTGTGGGGCGGACCGAGATACGGGCCATAAATAAAATAGATAAATAAATAAATAAATAAATAGACAAACACGCACAGGGATGCACCCGGCTGCTGCCCGCCGAGCAACCTGCTGCGGACCCTCCGCTAGGCAGCTCGTGGCTTTCGCTGGTGCCTGCAACTGCGGTAGCCCTGCCCTTGCTGCCCACAGCTGGGAGAGCTCCCGGGGCCGGGGGGAATGCACGGACTCTTTCTGCCCATCCGCGAGGAGCCTGATTTAATCCCCCCTCCGTGTAACCTTAATCCCGAGCTCTGGCGTGCTCGCTCTCACAGCTTCCCTCCCTGTGCAGCCCCCTCCTCCTCTTCTCCGCCTCTGCTGGGGCTGCTGACAGCGGGGACGGAACTGTTCCGGGGCCGTCCCCGCAGCGCATTGATCGTGCCCGGAGCAGCGCCCGCGGCAGCGGCGGGGAGCGCAGGGCCAGGCGGGCAGCTTCCCGCTTGCGGCTGCCCACCCGCTCCGGGAACGGACGGGACGGGATGGGACGGGATGGAACGCGGTGCCGTGGTGCCGGCTGGCCCGTCCCTCTGGGGAATTGCCCCTTCTCTCCCGCCTTTGGGGACTGCCCTTCTGCATCCCCCTCTTCCACTGATTGATTTCAAGGAGGGAAGGGAGCGTTTCTTTGGATTGCAACTCACCTTATGCATTCTTGATCATTAAAAAAAAAAAAAAAATCCCGCAGCTGTGCAAAGACAGGAGCTTTAAAGAGTTTGTAGCTCGACAGGTAAGGACTCGGCTGGGACTCAGGAATGTGGAAATTCAACTCAAGTCAGCCTACTGCGACGAGCAATATTAATAAGGGCATACAGGTACGGGGGGAGAGGCAGAGAGGGAGAAACTTGGCAACTGAAATAACAGTGAGCTCGGTTGCTGCGATTGAAGGCCGAGGAGACAGCCGCGGGCTCCCGGGGAGCCCCGCTGCCAGCCGGCCCCTGGCCGGGGCGGGGGGGGGCCTTCGGCGGAGCCCGCCCGGCCTCCCGGGCGCGCCAGCGTGGAGGCAGCCGGGACCACTTGTCAAGTTAATTTCAACACGTCCGCGTGATGGATAGAAACGCAAATTGTGTCTAGGCCTGCATAAACCAAATCCCAGAGTGCAGGTTCAGAGCAGGGATTCCCCTCCTCCCGCCCCTTTCGCCTTTTTAATACTTCAGCTCTGCTCTATTGTCCCAGCAGCAGTGGCTGAGTTAACTCTGTCAGGCTGCCTTTTTCTTTTTTTTTTTCTTTTTTTTTTTTTTTTTTTTAAACGGAGGGTACTGTACGCCAGAGATAATATTTAAGTTCGCTTAAGCAGTACAAAAGAAAAGGATCCGTCATTACCCGCCACCGGCTCTCTCCAGGCTCGGCGCTGCCGGAGCGTCCTGCCGCCGGGCATCGCGCTGCCCCGGGGCCGGGGTGGGGGGCACGACCGAGCTCCGGGGGCTGCCACCACCTGGGCACCCGGGAAAGGGGGGAAACAGACAGAGAGGAACAGTCACCTTCTCTCTTTCCGTTCTTTCTTTCTTTCTTTTGTTTTTCCTTTTCTGTGCAATATTTTGTCCACAACTCCGTAATAACGTGACCCAAAAGCCAAGGAGATTTGTCGTGCGGAAGAACTTACCCTAATTTGACATAGATGACTCCAAAGCATAGAAACACGTAGAAAATCCACTTGCGAAAGTTTCTGTGCATGATCTAGAGAATGGACTGAGCCATAAAAACTGCACGAAAAGCCGAACTGATCTTGTCGATTAAATCCCAGTCAGGAGCATTGCTGAAGCTACCCGGGAGCAGAGCCGGCCGAACTGTAAAAAGTCAACACCGTGCAGACAAGCAGCTCTTCCCAGAGCCATGGTGAGCGAAACTGGCTCCGATATGAAAGCTCCAGAGGGAGGCAAAAATAGAAAGAGCTGCTCAAAACGGTAAAACAAAAACCCAAGACAGACAGTCTGAGGGAGAAAATGAGCAAGCACTGATCTTGATCAACTGCCTCATAGAGCCCTGAAGTTCAATGTGTTTTTACTTGTTCTGACTTCCCCAGGTAACACTACGTATCTTGCAATCTATGGCTCCAGGTAGGAGGATCTCTCTCTCTCCCTCTCTCTCTCTCTCTCCCCTGCTCTTCCCCCCACCCCGTATGTGTCAGGATCTCATACATATCTTATCTGTCCGTGTGCATGTGCGGGTGCGAGCTATGCGTGTGTTTGGGTTTCAGAAGGCATCTCCTTAAGCCGGAGTGTTGGGAAAAACACATGAAACATATCCAGTAAGGGAAATAAGGGACTCGTCCTCTCAAACCGAAGCATTTTTTCATTTCCTCTAGCATGGTAACGCGGCTGGATTTGCAATGTATGGACTTCGGAAAAGAGATTGTTAAAACCTTTTTTTTTTAAAAAAAAATTTGTTCTGTTTTAAATTTTTTTTAATTTTTCTTTCTCTTTTTTCCTTTCTAATCAAAAGAGGCAGCATTAACCCCTGTTGGCTTACAGGGCTATAGCCTAACAGGCGGGGGCGTGTGCTCAGGCTCTTTGGCCATCTGACCCTGCTGCTGTACACAAACGTCTGTCACTAAATTCGATTTTATTTTCCACAGCAAGAAAACATTCTTTCCCCTGTCAGAAACAGATATACTTGGCTTTTAACACGAGTTCAAGATATTCAGTTTGCTGCTCCTAGAGAGATTAATCGGTGAGACAAAACCTCACTTTGTGTTCAGACACTAAGTCAAGCAAGGCTTCCTTTCTGCTTTTCCTCTCTCTCGCTCTGTCTTTTATTTCTTTCCCTCTGTCTCTCCTTTCTTTCTCACTGATTTCTGAGCTGCTCAGTTTATTCCCGCATTCTATGGAGTTATCTATTTCAGTCTACTACACAGTGTGTGCCTGTCTGGAGGCATATGCCTGCATGCATATGCACGCTTAAATAGCACTCAAATACAGGTTTGTGGGCTGTGGTAAGTAATACAGAAATGGATAGACCGGTGTACCTATGCCCTCTCATACACATGCATTTATATGCATGTAGTAACAGTAAGCATAGATAGCTCTAGGCATCTCCCAAAGAGAATCGGCTAAACACACACCAGTAAAGGCTAAAACGAAAGCAGGCAGTGACAAGCAAGTAAAAGAGGCTGAGCACAGAACTTCATCGTAAAGTATCTATCTTGACGGAGGAAACAAAGGATTTTTGAAAGCCCTGCCAGGCTGCCGTGGTTGAAGAGACGCAGTGTGAAATTGCAGGTCATTTTCAGACGACTCCCACAGCCAACGCTGCCTGCACCTTGCTATCACCCAGCCAGCTCCCGAACACAGGGGCTCCTCGGGGCACCAAGCCTGTCCCTGGGAAGGGGGAGCAGAAGGACAGAGAAAGGCCCCACTGTAGTGTACATGGCGAGTCCCCTGGGCCTGGGGGAGAGGGCTGAGCCTGCCCTCCTCCCGCCGTCCTCTTCACACCCCATCCCTGCTGATGGGGTTCACTCTGCCTTCCTCCCGCATCACTCAAGGCTTATTCCTTAATAATCAATGCTCTGGCTCTTGCAGCAGGCAATCAGCTCCCATCCAGATCACTTCTGCTACATTTTCCTTAATACTTAACTATGAATAATTTGTCCTTTCAAAATGCTGGGACTTCCCTTCACACTCTTGTATCTAAATGGCCTTTTTCCTCCCTTTCCCCCCCACTGACCCAATTCCAATCCCCCCTCACTTCACCCCACCATATTTGAAGGATTTTCGTGTGAGATGAGGCCGTGTTTCCCTTTTGCAAAACCATTTTTTCAAGAGCCTCATAACTTCACCCAGAGCTGCCATCCAAACTCTTCGACCAACACCCAGAAGTTCATTCAAGATGCAGCACTCGCTCCCTTTTGTTTGTCCACGCTTTTTTTAAGCCTTTCGAAGGAGAAGACACCCCCCCACACCCCCCATCCTGAGAGCCTCAGAAGCCCAGGAGCGGGCGCTGCCCGCGGCCATGGCGGACTCGGGGCAGCCACGGCTTCCCTCCTGCCCGAGCGGGCGGTGGCAGGGCTGAGGCGGCCTCGGTTGCGGGGAGGCTCCGCCACAGGCCCCGCAAAAGGTAGCGAAGAGCGGGGCTGGGGCTGCCCCGGCGCCGGGCGCGGCCGCGTCCCGCGGGCTAACACCGCCACCCAGGGGCGGCCTGCGGCGGCGACCGGGGCTAGGGGCAGCAGCGAGGACTAGTGAGCAGGAACGGCGCCGGGTGGAGGGGTGGGGGGAAACGATGGCGGAGTCCTCCTTCCTGCCGGGCTGTGATGGAGCCGCAGCTCCCGAGCCCCGGCCCGGACCAGTCTGGAAAACAGCGTGGAGGGGCACGCTTCCCCTCCTCTGTGAAGCTATGCCGGTTTCTGTGTGGGCACTGGACATTGGCTGGCCATGGGGATTAAGAGTGAGAGGCTCAGCAGCACGTGTACTAGTTGTAAGAATTCTTCTCCAAAGATCACTTGTGTTTGTTTGTTTGCTTTTTTTCTCACAAATCCCGTGGAAGTAGGACTGCAGATTGCCTCCACCTCCTCAGTGACTGCATGCTAACCGTCATGCTAGTGTGACCTACTTGCCTCTTCTAACTAGTGGGTATCCCTCATGTCACCATGCAAACTCAAGAAGTTTCAACAACAGAAACTAAGCTAGTTTGAATGTAAACTAGCTTGGGGATAGCATCGTTTACAGGGCATAATATTTTTGTGGTTTTGACCCCTACTCCACTGTTATCTGCAGCTAATTGATTTGGAGATGCTGGACTGGGGGAAAATGAGGGAATTTCTTTCCTTCAAATATTGGTTTAATGATTGCTGAAAGCTTAGGCTGAGGATAAGAAGATTTCATGAAGCTTAATAATTCTGTGGTTTAAGAAAAAAAAACCCTGTAGAATATTAAAGTAGGTAATTCTCACATTAGCATTCAGGAATTCATATAGACACTTTATAGGCAAAATATGCAAAGCTTGTTGAATTACTCTAAACAAATACTACCTTAGAAATGCTACAAAACTTCCTGCAAGAAAGATAATTAATATTCATAAATACAAAAGCATTGGTAGATGTGACTTGAAACCATCTGCTGAATGCTCTTGTAGTGCACAACCATTATTTATTACTCTTCAAAAATAATTGTCACGGCAGGTGATACACTCAGTTGAAAATTCAAGTAATTAATTTTTGCACCCAATGAAGGAAAGTTCATCTAAACCACACTGCTGCCTGGCCCCCACAGCCTTCTGGTAAAATGGCTCCTGTGGCAAGATATTTCAAAGGCCTTGGACTTGATCTTCCACAATCCACCACAAACGCATTTATTCCCACTCAAAGTGGAGAGGTTTTACCTGCACCAAGGGAGACGACCTTGAGAAGTCACCAGTGTGCTGTGATTTTTTCTGACAGCTTAGCCAACAGAAGGCAACTCTTGGGTGCAGTAACTCAAGGGTAACTTCAGTGTCAGTTCTTTAAAAAAAAGGAGATGCCAGCAACGACATTCCCTGGCCAAGGCATGTGCATTGTTTTATTCCAGACTGCATGTCACCCGTAATGTGCTGCAACTGACATAGTGCTGTTAGTCTGACCTGAGCTACTACAGCTTTTAAGGCCTTACAGACCAGGGACTCTGTCCCAGCAGGAGCAGCAAACTCCACAGTATGAAGAGAGTTTTGCAGCCCACTGTAAAGCTCTGTAAATGGAAGTATGAGCAGTGCTGAAGGGGAAAGGAATTTTAAACTGTTGGTCACAGCTCACATCATCTTCCCCAGAGCTTATTTCCAAGCATAGTGTTAAAAATCAGAACAAACCCTGTGAAATTTCTGAGGAATGCAGACAACAGGATAATTCCTCTGCCACAGGCAACTTTACAATCCTTCTTTAGGTACTGCTCAGGTCAATCACAGGTAACTGGTAGGCTTGTTACAGGTCCCAGAAATCTTAACTATAGGAAAAATCCAGCTGCATTGATTGCAGCCAGCCACTGTCTGGCACTGTTGCTCCACGCAATTGTAGATGAAGGCTTCATCTAACACTAAGTGTGAAAATGATCCTCAGGGAAAATATGGAGAGTATAGTGGCTGAGAAAAAAGGAAAGAATTAAAAGAAGAAAAATGACAATAAGAAGCATACAAAGAGAGGTATCTCATAGCTGACCAGGATCTTACACATAATTTACATGTGTTCGTAACAATTGTCTAAGTTAAGTATATGCACTTACTAGTCTTTAATATTTTGTATGTATGTCACCAGGTCTTTGCACATGAAGTCTTTTCATAAATTACTTCCTCTCATTTACCCAGCTGCTTCCTAGGCCTAAGACGTCCATTCTTTCTGAGAGACTGCTAAACCCACCCTCTGCCTCTAGAGCTTTTTTTAAGACTTATGATGTCCTTCAGTGAGCTGATCCCAGACCCTGTTCTCAATCATCTTGTCTTTGACCTGTGGTTCTGCAGAAGTGCATGAAACTCATCTCTTAGTGATTATGTTCTTGAGATACATATCTGGCAAAGTGTCCAGCATAGCACTGATCAATGGCAATAAAAACTTTGCACCAATGTCAAGGTTTGAATCTGGTCTTATTTAGCAACTGAACTTTCCATTGCTCAGTATTACGCACAACAACAGTTGTCTACACCTTTGATTACCACTGGCTTTAATTTCAGTTCCTTTCCCATCTTTCATTCCCTCACTCTTTCTCTCCCACATTTTCCCTCTTTCTTTTACATCTCATTCCCTGGAATATTTTCTGCTTCTCAGGGTATCTGTCTTCCTGCAATTCCTAAGCCTGCTAACATTTCATTAGTTTAACACCAAATTAGTTTAATAAGTAACATAGGTGTCCAGGCTGAGTTGCTTCACATGTTTCACATTTTTCAGGTTAATCCTGGTTTGAAAATTTTTGTTTACTTTTTGCTTCATCAAAGCTGAGAGGCATTCATTGTTCAAGCCACAGAAATGTATAATTGTATATATTATACATGTCTGCAGTACCAATATGAGATGGAATTAACAGACTTTCCCACTAATGCCCCCTTTGCTAAATAGATGTTTACAAGCTTTGTTGCACTGGACTTATAATTTTAAATTCTTTGTTCTTCATGAACTGGCTTCTTACTCAACTGACTATCATAGTCCGAAAGATTTTCTGCAGACGAAGGTTCAGCAGTTAAAATGGATCGTGACTGAGAAATATAGTGGTAGAAAAGTGGTAGAAAATACTCCAAATAAATTGGCATATCGAATATACAGGTCGTATGTGGACTAATCCTTTTACTCTGCAGCAGTAGGAACTCTAGAATGGTGGATTAACTATATCTTCTGGGCAGTATGCTTCAAGAAGGACACAGATCGACTGGAGGTGATCCAGAGATAAACAATAGGAAGATGAGTAGAAACATGATCCATGAAGGAAAGTTGAATAAGCTGTTTATGTTACAGAAACATAGACTGAACAGAGAGAGGATAACAGTCTTCAAATGTGCAAAAACACATTGTAAAGATAGCAAGGTAAGGAATTGATGTACACAGACATGGAATAAATGAATTTGAGCAGTACTTAGACAAAATTAGTTTTAGAATTAGCAAAATCTTCCTCAGATTCAAGATCAGGTTAAATAAACACCCATAAAAATTGAGTAATACAGGATCCTACCACAGGCTACAAGCATCAAGGTTCCTTTTAGACATGATTTCATGAACCGACACATTTCATCTTGCAGTAACAAGTGCTCTCACTGGTCCCCACAAAGTAAATATCTAATAAAAGGAGTCTTAGCACCTTTCTAAAGTTCAGCAATTCAGAGACTGAACCCAGTGAACAGCTTTTATTCCATCCTTCAGGTAACACAGTGAGACAACCTCATTGAACCCAAGTCTCCTGCTTGTGTAAGGTAACCCAAATGAATGAAAACTAAATATTGAGTTCAGCAAGGTTCATACTGGAATTAAGATAAAATAAATTTAGTCTAGAAATTTAATCTGTAATCAGCACCATCTTCTACTGTTGGTTTTGTGTTATTTAAAAAGGAATCTCTTTAATCTCTTCTATTCCCTTTTTTCTAGAAGACACTGAAAAACCACAGACCACAACTGTTGTGTTTTTTATCTTTCTGCTTTCTGAACTACATTTCCCAGAAATCTCAGGTTTTGAGTCAAAGTGCACATCCGTTTCTTGGTATAACAGCTCCAGCCCTCCGGTGTGGTCCCCTGTTAGGGAAACATCCTGAAAGATGAAGAGTAAGTGCAGAAAAACATATGATAGCATCTTTTTTTCCTTACATATCAAGAACATATTCAACAGATTTCAGCAACCAGTAAGAAACTATAACAGCAGCAATCATGTACATTGTAATTGAGCTTTTAACCACTCATTTTTTTCCTCAGAATAACTCATTAAAAGACTTGATAACCATCTCTGCATAAAAATACTGGACTTTATAGGCTTTGTTTGCACTGAAGTTATTAATTTGTTTTATTGGATACTGCTTACCATTTTGAGATATATTTGTATGAATATGCGCCCTCCTGTTTGGAATCAAAGCATAATCTGTCAATTTTTTGTATGCAATTTTTAAAAATTACTCTGATGATTCATATTCATATACACTTGACCGCACATCATTGCCAGATTTCAAAAGCTAATTGCATGCCTTCCAAAGTCTGATGTTTTTAAATAATGAATGAGATGAGAACCTCTGGAATTTTTTTTTCATATGTGTGAGACGCCAAGAAAAACTCCTAAATGTGATTTTTTTCCCCCTCCTCCCAGAAACTATGTCCTTCTAAGAAAAGAAAACACATCTAGAATGGCTATTTTTAAAATTATCCTGATTTTTTAAGTAAATCTAATAATGGAAGTGGGAGGAGGGAGAATTCAGGCATTGGTTTTGAAAGCAGAGAATTGATGATACAAATGTTGCCAAGCCAAACATGAGGACATTGGTTTGTTTAGCTTCCTCTCTCTTCCATTCAGCCATCACTAAGGACCATCTACTTCTCTTACCTAGGAGGGACACCATTTCATTTAAAGGTACAGTAATGACAGCACTGAGATACATGTCCATTCATTAACCTACTTCTTAAGAGTTTTATCTATTTCTAGTGTCCTAAATCTAAAAAAACTGCTCCACTAAAGAGGTTTTCAGGTGAAGACAATGCCTAGTGAGTAGTTTTATAAGGCTCTGTCCACGCAAGTTTAACCTTCGTTCACACTTCATCTGTTCTACAAGACATTTGTCTCTTTTACAGGGATATTGTAATCTTTGCCTCTGTTCATCAGGTTTTGACTAACCTAGCTACATTGCTGCACAGCAGTTATATGATATAATTGCATTGGATATATTAGCTTAGTTATACAGAGATGGCCAGACTTCGGAAATGATCCAGAAAGGTTTGCCCCTCTTTCCTTTACAGTTTTCAGCGATTCATCAAATTATGTTGTTTGTGTCATGTCCTCCCCCAGGTCACTGAATTATAATGGCCACTTATCTACAAATCTTTCCTACATTTTCTTTCTCTTACTATAAGCTTCTCTTTCATCAGGATTATCAGTGAAAGCTGCAGGATATTTTATCTGGCTGCAATTCAACTTCATGTGGGGGTGCTCACATGTACCCTGCGGTATTTTGTGCAGTTATAAGCAATTTATGAGATGTTTAAAAGTGCATACTTTACTTTTCAGATTTAACTCTTTGCCTGAACCCAGTGTCTGATTAATCTCAGTGCAAGAGTTCTGTAGAGACCAGGGTCTAAATCTTAAGTGGTATTGACTACCTCTGCTCTTTTATCACCTCCACTGGACCTGAAGGTTCTCGGCATTTTTTTCGGGGTGCAGCCCTACTGTACCTTACATGCATTATAAAAGATGTTAAAAAAATTCTTCCCAAACCAAGCACAGGCTTACTGAGCAAGGGCCCAAAAGGGCAGGAGCTTCCACAGTATGTCTTTCTGGCATAACACCTGTACTGGAATGTTGACCTTTAAACATTCCTTCCAATCCAAACCATTCTAAGATCCTGTGACTATGCTGAAATCATCGCATGGCCACCATAGCCCTTGTCTCTCCCCCCATACAGTGTGCTCCCTGAAAGCTGCAAAGCATATGGACAGGTTACCCAAGAAAGCATACAAAACAAAGCCTGTAAGACACTGGGCTGGCACGTACTGTACTTCTGTGATACCTACCATCCATGATGGCAAAACATGTAAATCAAGGAGCAGAGATCAGTTATTTAATGACTTTGGCCATGACCCTGCCTTAGTACAAAGTCTTCAATTCTCTGAAGCTTCTAGAATCAGTTTATCTTTCTGCCTTTTTAAAAGAAGGAGGGAAACAAGTACAGGTGCCATTGTGCTTGTACCTGTGCACCCACACCTGTGCCTCTGAAAAAGTGAAGAATTGGAGTATCTTTGAAGAAAGTATAAGCAGCTCCTGTAGGAGGGACAGGATTCACACCAGGCTATACATTAAAGTCTTTCAGTCCTCTTTGGGTGCAGACAGTGACTTTTTTCTATATGTTCCTACAAGGGTTAGCAAATTGGAGGCTAACGGTAATAATGAATGCTACTTGTGCTAGTAGGAAATGGTGGGACAACATAATATATCAGGGGAGATGTTTTATGTAAAGAGTAGATTTGAAGTAGCTATGTTCACTCATAGGATCCTAAATGAAGAAAATGCTTCAATATAATTGTAACATAGTTCTCACCAGGAAATATTTTGACATGTTCTCTATACACATGACAATGCATGTAAGCCAATGATAATTCTTTCTTTTTTATTGGCTATGGTCTGGTCTAGGTAGAGAATAAATGCGGTCAAGAATCTGGGAATCTTGACTGCTAGGTTGTCTCGTTTAATAAAGAGACATCCTCTTCCTCCTTCCCAAGCTGGCCTCACAAGACAGAATTGCTGGTTACCAAGCTTAAATGATTAGTTCCCAACATGCTCCCAGATCCAGTGTAGAGCCCTGAAATCTTGTGGGGGAGATGTTCCTCACCACTTCCTATTGTTTCTTCAGGGCTTCTGGATGCAGGGGAGTTTTATGTTAAGTAAATTACTCCTTCTAAAGTGATAAATAGCTTTTTTCACAGAATCATTATGGACTTGTTTGTGAGCATGCCAGAGCTAATATAGACTTTTGCCTTTTGCTCTTTGATTGGTACAACAGGGATCTTTGAAACTATAGTTGATTGTTATGCTACTGTCTACTGAGCCTCTGCGAGCCATAAACTGAGAACGTATTTATTGCTTTTACCAAACACAGTCTCTTGGCTAAATGTCTCCTAATTATATTTTTTCACTTCCTACTTTTTCTCCTTTTAGAAAGTCACAGCTTGGTTTGATTCTAAAAGCAATGTCACACTCTATCCACAGACAACGTCCCTCACAATCAATAAAGCATAAAGGTAGAGGGGGGAAAAACCCTCTTTTGGCTGACAGCTGTAGATGTCCATTTACTTTTGTAAATTGAAAACCAAACAAACGAAGAACAACCAAAAACAGGATGCGCCATTTTTCTAGAAAGTTTCTTTTCAACTTCCTTGCATTGCATGGATACTTTTCTTTTGTAATGTGAAAACCAAATTTTAATTGCCTGTCATTTGCTAGAATGGCATTGTGTAAGCTCTTGTTAGATTGCCCTACCAATAAATCTTATTTTTGGGTGTCATAATACAGAGCAATCTGTTTTCTGTAGCTGTGAAAGAATTCAATATAGGACAGTAGTATTCAAAGAGCTTTAAGGGTGGCTAGTATACTCACACACTGACAAAAGAAGAAGATGACTGTAAGAGGACAGAAAATGTAAGGTAGTAATTCCCAGAGAAATTCAGAAGGAACAGTGATAAAAGAAAAATGATGTGCCTAAGAACATCAGCAGATAATAAAAAGATAAGGGATTTATTCATTGGAACAGGAGTGAAGGAAAGAAAATATTTTGGAACCAAACATAAGAGAAACACTTCAGTAAAAAGAACCATTGTATTAAAAATATATGGGAAATACAGTATTTTTTTGTTATTTCTAAGAATTTGTAACTCAACTACTATATTTTGAGAATAAAAATGAAAGCTGGGTTCAAGAATGCAATCCCACAGGAAATGCAGTATTTTTGTAATCCACAAGACCCTTTGCCGGACAATAATTTCCTGGCTATAGCTCTGTTTTCAAAATTAAATTCTGCTACCTCTCCTTCAGACTGGTGTGGCTTTTCTGATGGTCTTAGATCTTGTGGATGCTGACAGACCAACTCAGTTGTAATTGTTTTAAGTGTATTACGTAGTTTGTCAAGGCATCCTGCTGAGAATGTAGCAAAATACAACTTCTATCCATGGAAATCAAACAATTGGCAAGTGGGCGTCTTCTAATTCTTTGTCACAGGTTACTTCAGCAATTCATTGTTCATGGAGTTTGTCACGACATTAAGGACATCTGAGTACACTGAATTTGGCATGCCTAGTCCTAGTCTTCACTGAATCACTGGCCTGAGTGACTTCATGTGAGTCATTTCCATCACTGAGCCTCCTGCCTCTCCATGTGCTTTGCTATCTACTCATAAATAGTTCTATGAAAGACAGCAGTGGTATTATTAGTGAGGCAAAATCTAAACGGATGGCAATAGATTTGGCTAATACAAAAGAGACAGGAAGAAAGCCAAAAGATATAAACATACCACTGTCATTGGATGTTTGAGCCAGTTTTGCTGAATGAGAAATGCCAAAACTGTGAGCTAGACCTTTGTATTAATGGCTTGCAAAGAGCAACAGGGATGTTTTGATGTTATTACTGACAAGACTGTTAACACTTTACTGCATAAAGGACAGGGTATTGGCCACTCTTGCACAATTTGTAATGAAGGCACTCCTTCAGAAGTAATCCATAGATGATAGTGAGCCTATCAGTTGTTGCTTCCTGTAGGCAATATTGCTGCTGGTATTCTCACCTAAGAGGCCTTCTTTTCTTTATCTTATTTGATTACTGATATGGATGAAAAACTAGGTCAGAAACAGCTAAGGAGTTCAGGCTTATCTTGTTGAAGATACCATATGTATCTTGTGAGATATACTGATACTCCCTGGATCACTCAGCGTGTTCAGGAAATTTTGTGAAAGTACACTGCTGCTGCTTTCAGTGGCCATTTCTACTCCTTTCATAAATACTGGATACTAAAATAATGATTTATCTATCTTTCCTAAGAGCAATGAAGTTTTGAGAGACCTGGAACTGGCTTCTTTGAGAGATAGTCAATGCCCCAAGCCTGTCAGTGTTTGAGGCATTTGGACAATCCCCAATTTTCCAAATTTGCACAATATGGACATGCTTTAACTTTTGGTCAGCTCTGAAGTGGTCAGGCAGTTCGACTAGATGATCATTGAAGGTCACTTCTGACTCAATATTAATTCTATTATGTTTTGTTCTGTTCCATTCTGTTTTTCAGTATGCAGTTTGTATGAAAAAAACCCTTTCCTTTTCCAGTTACTTAGAGAAAATGGAGTCAGACTCAGTTCAGCCAAGATAATGGCAAAACTGGTATATAGATATATCTAAGAGGAAACAAGTCAAGATGATAAAGGCATACTATTGATGCAGAAACAATTTTCATGCTTCTGCTTCAAGACCCAGTGTGTTTGTTGCACTAAGCACAAGATACTTAGAGAGAACCCCAAACATTAAACAAGATTTCTTGGACCTTAAGATATATGGAGAAACCCTGGTTTTACTCTGGGCTCAATTCCAAATCATTGTTCTAAGAGTAAACCATTAGTCAGAGGTAAGAGCATGAGAATGGATACACAGGGATACACATTTGTGTATGATTCATGGAATAGAAACTTCACACAGAGAAAATATTCTCATGGCATATGACAGATCTCCAGTTACGCAAAACCTCAAGTACTAATTTTTTAAAGGCACTCACTTCTATTTCTTTTGATAGGTCTACAACTTCCCATTTCTCTTCCTCCAGTTGTTATTGCTTTACCACTCTCTATGTTCTGCGTCTGGGTTTACAAGATGCTACTGGCCACACAAACCAAATTTAATATCCTCTATTTCGATTCCTACCAAACCACAAGACCATATATCTTTTTTTTTTTTTTTTTGCTAATTTTTTCTGTCTCTCATTTTTAGTTTTATGTAGTTCTCAGTCTCGTAAGAACAAGCCCCTCTCTTTCTATGGTGCTGCGCTAATATAACTGATACTCAGATGTACCCCTTAGAAACTGAAAATCGGTTTCTTCTGTTGATACCAATAACACTTTTTCCATAGACTTCCTCATTCTCCCACTATTGTTTTATTTACAACAGAATATTATTCTAATTCAATCAATTTTCAACAATCTAATACAGCTCCAAAGTGGATTAGCCAGCAGGCACTGGTAGACTGTGCATCCATCAGTTGACAGCTACAAAATCCCTGGATAATTAAATCCAGAGAGAGATACAGAAAGGGAAGGAACAATTCATTTGTCTCCTACTTCTCCATCTGTTGCTGCTCATTCCATACAATTGAAGATCAGCTCCTTGGCCCTTCTTCTTCCAGCCACCCAAAGCTGGAAGTGGCTTCCATCCCTGGGGTAGGAGAAACAATGCTTTGAGAAACTGAATGTGACATAAGGCAGAAGAGGAGACGTCTGATCCCTCCACCCTCTTTTGTCCCTAGGAAGGAAATTTCTTCAGAAGTCACACCAATACTACAGTATCTACAAAGGGATTTGCACCGTGATGGCTATGTTGATGTTAACTACAGCACAGCATGCAACTCTATGTCTTGAAAGTCCTGAATGTGACCATCTGTAAACTGCCTCAAAATCAGGACAATATATCATACCTTACTGTTACAGTGAAGTAAATAGAATGCCATAATTCCATGACTAACTGTTGACGGTTTTCTCCTTTGTGTGTATTTTTACGATGGTTTTTTTTTCTCCCCTTCTTCACATTTCATCATGTTTTGACAAAATAAGGGGGTGAATCAGATTTTTTTATGAGCTTCATTTCTCATTTTCTCTCTCTCTTTCTTTCTTATCTCAAGTAAATGTTACCAGAAGATGCAAGCATACATGTTCTCTAGTCATTATTTCTTTCAATCATGTTCCTTTTCTAAGCAGATCTTCTTAGATTGCAGAAGATATCTTCAGAACAAAGAATGAGCTTGAACTTGCATGTTCTGTTCATAACACGATGTCTTCCCTCAAGCTAGAAGAAAAATACTATGCTAATACTAATGCTAATATTGATTAGTATGAGCATTACTATTTCTATGCTTTGAGAAGGCTATTTACTATTTTAAATAGTCAATTTATATTTACTATATTTTCCATATAATTTTCTGTATAATAAATTGCATTATGATCTTCACCTAACTGAATGTGACTGTTTATAAAATGTGTAGACTTTTTCTCTGCTGTACTGCTATCCCCCACGCTCTTTTCCTTCTAGCACTGTCAGAACTGCCACATTGTAAATGCTACTTAACCACCACTCTCGTCAGTGGGTTAAAAAAATAAAACTTTGAGGAAAGTAAGAGTTTCATTTCTCCTTCTGGATGTTTGCCAGCAGATTACTTGGTGGGGGAAGAGTGGTCTAGGGTTTGGATTTTCCTTTTCCTACTTTAAGGAGTGGCTGTTGAGGGAAGCTTGAGGAAACTACCTTGGTAGGGAGAAGCTAGAAGCTTTTATTAGTTGCTCTGCATGCAGGAGGCAGATGCTGCCCTGCATTCTTGTCAGTCTGAAATAAAATAGCTTTTTTAATGGCGTGGACCCCTCCCTGCTGCCCAGAGGGTGACCTGAACAATTGGAGTGGAATGGGAATTCTGGTGGTGGGAGGAAGATGAGTGTCACAAGGCCTCCAAAGGACTTGGGCTGCCCATTCCACAGACCTCTAACTCTAATCCTAACATTTAAAAATAATACTCTGGCATTTAAAATGAACATAATTTTCTTCTCCTTGGACTATGAAAAAAGTAACATTACTCCTTAACTCTTCAGATTCAGCTCCTCTGACAAAGGCAAACTCCAAAAAGGTGTTTGTAGGTTATGGCTTTAGTTCTTTAACTAATCAAAGGCACCTGTGATTAAGCAGCACCCAGAACACCCAGAACCAACAAATCTGGACTTTCTAACTCTCTGCATCTTAAAGCCAGAAGTGTCAAAGTGATCAACACCTGTAAGCAAGGTGGATGGCAGCATCCTCACCAGGCTCCAGCGCTCGCTGCCCTGAGCTTCACTGTTTCAGAGACTTAAGCTCAGCTCCACATTAAAATATATTAGTTTGAGGGGTCAGGAGAAGGTCTTAGGTAACAAATTGTAGTTCTACTGGAGTAAGTCATACTGAAGACACAATGACACTTCTGTATCTGGAAACTGTACAAGCATAACTACCGGCTTTAAGTAAGGGATTGTGAATTGAAGTAGCTGCAAAAAACTTTTAACGCAAATGTAAATGGTGCCCACTCTTGGTGTTACTTTGTGGTACTTTTGACAGCATCAGTTGTGCTGGCCAAATGCCACCAGGCTGCCATAGCTGGCATCCGTTGGTTTGTGCAGTGCATGAATCCATCCATCCCCCTTTTTGCTTCCGTGAAATCCTAAGCCGTTGTAGTACCTGCAAATAGTATTTCAGTGCATGAGCACAGCGACAGCAGCACCCAGCATACTATTAGCTAATCTTTGCTTTTTAAAACTAAACTTTGAATAAAACGTTGATTACCTGCATAATTAATCCCTGTTCACAGGAATTTGCATGCCTGAATAATTAAAGATTAAGGCCTAAAAGTGAAAAGCAAGCAAAGCCCACGTTTTTGTACTCGAAAAGCTTCAGCAGCAATCATGATAGTTCACAGCGCATAAATAATTCAAACTGAGCTGCTCGCCTTTTTTTTTTTTCCTCCTTGGAGAAATCCTCTTAGTGCTTCCTAATTAAATGAAAATGTTTTATAAGCCATCATTTTGTGACATCACAAGAATATTTTAAACTCTGGATTAGACAAGCTGGATTTACAGTTTTTGGTATTTGCCATCTGATACCGGGAGTCGTTTAATGGAACTATAAACCACCACAAAGTGGTGACAAAATGGTACTTTTTTAAAAAAAAAAAAAAAAAAAAAAGAGTTGAAAAAAATCAATTTTGTGCTCTTCAGCTGAGTTTAACTCAACTTCTAATTTTATTTGCAACTCAGCACTTTTCCCCTGGAGCCCTCAGGCTGTAAATAACACTTTAAAACAATCCTGACAAAACTTATACAAGCAGCAGGTGTGGGAGGAGGAATATGTATTGTAGGGCGCCAAATCAGCATCGTCGGATTACTTTTCTCCCACAGAATAGTTGATTTTTCTCTCGTTTTTAACTAATCGTCTCCTCGCCACCACGGGGCGGGGGATGAGATGTGGCGCGGGCGGGACGGCAGAGGGCGCCCTCCGCTCGCCGCAGGCTGCGCCGGCCGCTCAGACAGCGCGCAGAACGTTCTGGAAGGGGCCGTGACCGGCTTCCGCTCGGTGGCCTTCCTGCGCCCGTGGGGTGCCGAGCTCCGTGTCACGGGGTACTCTGTCGCCTTGCAAGGTCGGGGCGCGTCGCTCTGTGCCCAGCAGGTTCTGGTTGAGCGCGGGGTTGCACACGCGGGTCCATCTGTTACTGCAACCCGTCCCAGCCACTGCAGCACGGCGGGGCAGGCTCGGGCCGGCGGTGCAGTTCCCCGGTTAGGCGAACGCAGGCGGGGTTGGAGCTCAGTCGCTGTCCCCTTGGCACGGAGCTCGGGTCGCTCCGGTGCCAGCCCGGCCCCCGGTCCGCCTTTGGAGGCGGAAAAGAAACGCTGCGCCGCTCCTCTCGCCCGGCTGCTCGCCCCGCCTGCCGCCATGCAGCTGCGGAGCGCTGGCGCAGTCGCCTCGGCTCTGCCGCCGGGGCCCGATTCCGCCTTCCTCCATTTTCTCTCTCGCCTGAGCTTTTGCCCGCAGCCCCCGCCCCCTCCCCTGCGCGCCGTGCGGGCCGGAGAGCGCGGGGGCCGGGAGGCGAATGTCCGCGCCCCCCGTTCGACCCCGTTCCCGGCCGCAGCACGCACTGACAGGACCCGGCTGCCCTGAGCACGCCTCGTTCCTCCGGGCCCGCCAGGGGAGCAGGCGGGCGGGCTGTCGCGGCCTGGGGGTGCCGCGAGAGAGCGATGGGGCCCCGGCCAGGTGCCAGGCAGCGGGACCGCGGTCTTGCGAGGCGGGGGCTCCCTGCCCTGCTGCCCTCTCCGATCGTAGCGCGCAGACGTCTTTATTAGGTCCTTCCCCTTCTGACTGCCGGGTGACAGGCTTATTTTCGTGGAGGGCCCTGCGTGAAAATACAGAAGAGGAGTTGCGATTCTCCTTCAGTAGTCTTTTAACTTTTCGGGTCTCTGAAATTGCAGCGCCCTCGCTGAACGGGCGCGGCGAGGCTTTGACTTTCCGTCCGTTTGAGAACCCAACGGGGGGGTCAGACCTCTTCTTTCCCATTTCTCTCATGACCAAGCGTCTGCGGTAACCCCGCAGCCGAGGGATTGGGGGAGATCACACACACAACCTCGAGCGATTGGTTACTCCCTCGCAGTCCCCCGACTAATACTGTTATTACTATTCGATGTACTCCTATCTTCCACTGGCCTTTTTAATGCGCAGGAATCAGGTCCTTCGTGGTGACTTTTTAAAAGGGCGAAAATGCCTGCGTGCTGCTTGTGCTGGTTGTGCGGAGCGACCCGCCTATTCCTGCTCCTGGTCTCCTTTCGTTTTGTACTCCCTTATTTCTAAACATAAATAAATAATAATATAAAGAAAGAAAATATTACCAAAATGGGAGCATCATAGTGCCCCGGTCTGCCCTTTGCCTCCCAAGTAGTTGAACACATAACGTTCAGGGTCGACGAAGTGTACTTTAAAGACAAAGTTGCTGAAATCGTACTTGTTCTTTAAAAAGAAACACACCGAATGTTTTAAAGTCTACGCATTGCTCCCTTGTCGCTTTATCTTACTGTATTTTAATTTTTAACGAGAATTTATCGTTACACCTCCTGAACGCTGCATTTTTTACTGTTTGTGAAGAGAAAGGTCGGTGCCAGGGTTTAAAACTTTCCCCTGGTAGACTGTGCATTTCAATTCTGGCAGCCAAACCCGCTGTCGTTAGTCATGAGCAGAGGTAATAACCGGGGAATGTACCATTATAAAATAATCCGGAGGTATTAGGTAAAGAATGGTACGGCCATATTTTATCACCGTGGTTTATCACACTGCTTAGATTCGCCGAGGGATCGTTCTGTTTAATCCATTTTACTAAGCACTGTATAAACCAGACATAAAGACAATGCCTGGCTAGAAAAGCTGCCTCTGTTACAGACTTTGCAGTACCTCGGGTCTAATTTGTTCCCGGTACATTTAAAGATGCAGGTTTGAGGTTTTTTTAGCAACATAAATGTCGGTCGGAATATCTCAGTCTTGGGATATCCCCTTTATTTATGGCTGCGCTATTTCAGGACGTTATACAAGGCCTAGTGCAGAGATGAGACTGCTGCCTCGTGCAGAAAAGATAAAAGACATTGCACGGAAAGGGGAGGAAGGTTCATTCCCTCCGTGGTGGAAGTATCGTGGAGGAAAATCCGACCACCAGCTAGGTCCTTAGTAACGCTTAGTGCTGTGTTGCTGACCGCCCGTCCTCAGCGGATTTGGGGACTTTTTTTTTTGGAGGGGAGGAAGGGTTGGGTATATTTATTTTTCTTTGCTTTCGTGAAATCTTTCCTTCTGTCGAGTTCAGGCCTGTGACGAATCCTTTAGCTATTTCTGTTGCCAATATCAGAATCAGGGAAGGAAGGGAACGGGCCCTGCCTGGCCCCAGCTGCCGCCCTTATCCCCCGGATCGTGCCGTGGTTTCCACCCTTCCCGCTTAAGCTTAACCTGTTACGCATACCAGGAGCCTGCAACGAGTTAGGTTTCGGCAATACTGCCGAAGCGATTAGGTTTTAGGGGACTGAGTTTTTTTTTTTTTTTTTTGGGGGGGGGGGGGGTAAGACCCCGCCTCGGAGCAAAAGTCTCATGGATTTGCAAAGGGCAGACCTTTGCAGAAGTCGTGTCTGTCGGGGAGCATCTCCATTCTCCTTCCCCGGCAGTTTTGCTGCAGTTACTAGCCAGTGGCCCTTGCTCCACACACATCCCGCGGCGGGTCGGGGCCGAACCGGTGCAGCGAGTATTTACAGAGTGTCATGCTGCCGATATTCCGATGTATATTGGAATAGGTTGCCCAGAGAAGCTGTGGCTGCCTCGTCTCTGGCAGTGTTCAAGGCCGGGTTGGATGGGGCTTGGAGCAACCTGGTCTAATGGAAGGTACCCCTGCTCATGGCAGGAAGGTTGGCACTAGATGAGCTTTAAGGTCCTTTGCAACCCAAACCATCCTATAATTCTATGTTTCCTGTTAGGAATAGACTGTCTCTCTTTCCAGAGGGAGTGAACGAGTTTGCAGGTTGTGCTCGACGGTGCGACAGTGCGGCTGTCACTGTGCTAACATTCCTGAAAATATTTTCCCGTCCATGATAGCTTTTTCTTTTTTTTTTTTTTTTTCCTTCTCCTTTGGCTTTCACTTTCGCACAGCGTTTCTGCAGTGCTCACATCTGTTTGTTATCTTCGGAGCTTGGTGCAGTGAATTGGGGATTCAAACGAAGTCGCAGGGCTTTCAGTTTGTTAATGACAGTGCTTTAAGTTAGGCTATTTAATTCCATAGTTAGGCCCTTATGGAAAAGGTGACCTGTTTTCTCCTAAGGCTTCAGTTTCAAAGGCCTTCCAGGGAGATCAACAGGAGCAGTGCGTGCTTAGCAAAATACTTTTATTTGTATTAAAAAAGGAACTGTGAGCCTAAGTGTAGTGTTCGTCTTGCAGCATGTGGGACTAACTGCGTTTTCCTGTTTGAGAGCCTCCCCACTTTCATCAGTATTGCATATTATACCCCCTGTAAGTGGAGATAACGTAGTGGAGTTTCAAATAAATAAGTTTCGTGACGGTTGGTGATTAAATAAAACGGGTCATCAAAACAGTTAATGGGTCGTTAATAAAATAATTTATTTGAAAGGTGAGTGAAAGCAGAATATTGAGGGGGTTTTGTTAATTCACTTTAAGCCCTCTTCACTCTCCCGTGGAAGGAGTATTTGCAAAGCCCCTGCCCCTTTTCTGCTGCCTGGGAACACTCGCTTCCTGTGAGACCAGGGAGCCCTCTATCCCGTCTGTCAGTCTGTCTTGCTCTCTGTCCGCAGGTCTTGCTACTGCTCCCTGCACACCGAGGCGGCAAAGCTGACAGCTGCCACGAGTGTCCCCTTTTCCCCCTGTGGCCGCGGCCCTCAGGGGTGCAGACGGGGAAGTTGGAGAGAGACACGGTGATTTTCTGGAGCTCCTCCCGGAATGAGGAGCCTTTCCCTAGGAAGGAACAGACGGCTGCAAGCTCTGCCTCTATCGCAGGAGAATCGGATAGCATGTGCTGGGCGTCCAGCTCCGCTCGGAAGGCTGGAGGGAGACAGGAAGAGAAACCACGCACCGGCACAAGGGATCCCCCCTCAGTAATTCTCGTAGGGCCTTGTTCTGTCTCCACGGAAGGCAATAGAAGTTTTGTCTTTCACTTCATTAAAGAAGTACAGTCAGGCCCTCCTCATAGCCTCCATGTGCGTTCTTTTTCTTCTGGAAATTCTTATTAATATTAATAAACATGAACACAAAGTGGAGTGAAAAACCAAAACACCAAAACAAACCAAACAAAACCTAAAAACAAACCCATAACAGTAAAAGCCCAAAATGATAATAATAAAAGATAACAACCTACGAGCAAAATTACTGAACTCTTTTATGAAGTCTCAGTTGTAAAAAGACTTAATTAAAATTAATGATTTCTAACTAGGGAGATTAATAGTTATTGTATTCTTTTTTCCTAAAATGCTTACTTCTCAAATTGTTAAGGTCGTATTTTAAATGTTCCCTAATGTCCGTAATAGCCTGTCAGTAGCAGATCTTTAACGTCTTCGGTTTGGCCAATATTTTAACTACAGAAATTACAGTTAGTGATCGGAATTTTTAGAAATGTATCATCTGTTACCTTCTAAGCAGGGGGACGTTGGTGTGTCCCCTCGCCCCTATTTTTTTGGCCACCTACTATCAATTCTTCAGTACCAGCAGGCTTCCCTGGAAGATACCAGCAGTTTTTGGGAACAGTCTTTTACTTTCCAATCATTTCCAGATAAACTCCGATGTGGTTTCCAAATTAAGTTCCTGTATTTATATGGTTATGTTTTAAAACTAATTGCGGCAAAGCAGCCCTTGATAGTTGAACCTTTGTAATCTATAATGTTGATTAGCTTCCTAACAGGGAGCTGTCATCTGTATTCATTTCTCTTCCTCCCTCCCTACATTTTACTACTGCTTCCAAATAATCCCGCATCCCTCCTACTGAAAAAAATGGGTGAGCTTCTTCTAAAATGTTGTTTAGCGCGGAATAACGACGCTTTTGCACACAAGCACTGATTTCCAGGGTCTGTCCTCACTCTATTACCTCAAATAACACACAACGTTGTCGCCAGGGCAGGCGTTTGCTCTCCCGGCTCTTCCTGTGTCCTAGAAATAGGACAAATTCTCCTGCACATGACCCTTTCTACAAATATTCGTCGACATTTTGCTTCGCCTTATTACTGGCTAAAAAAATGGGTCCTTTATTTTATATATATATATATATGAAATATCTTTTACCCTTTTAAAGCACTTGTATGGTGAGCTTGGGGTAGAAAAGTCTCGTGTGCATGTCTACAAACCAGATTAGCTACTGAGCCTCGGCCGCTCCCTGACTACAGAATTCTGCTGGCTTTTATTAAATCAATTCTGTTCATTTTTGTATTTGTATTTTACTTTATTTTTTCCCCAATGAAACGTGTTCTGGTTGGCATCCAAAAAGCAGAGCGGCCGCCGGGAACTTGCCGTTTATTTCCCCCAAATTTTCTCAAGCGTTGTTAGGGCGGGAGGTGAAAGCACTTATTTAGAACCCCCTATTTTTTTTTTTTAAGCCTTCTGAGGATAAGAAAAATTTAAAGGGAAAAAAAAAGGCGCTTTTTTTCCTTTTTTTTTTTTTTTTTTTTTTTTTTTTTTAGGGTTAATTTAACTTAAGCTGAAGGAAAATCCAGAGCTTGTTGTCCCGGTGAAAAGGATGTCGAAAGGAAGATAAGCGAGCAGGGGCGTGCTAAAAAACCCCATTAATATCATCCCTTTAACCAGGTACCGAAGAGGATCATCGCCCATCCCAGAGGGGCATCTCCCCCTCCACTCCCCCATCACTTTCCCCCCTTGTTTTTAGGGTTAAACCCAGATTGTATTTCCCCAGCAGGTACCTAAAGGAATAACCCTGCTCTCCCCTCTTAATGTGCCGTCCCCTTTTCGTTTAGAGGTAGGCTTTTGTGTGAGCTTGTGCGTTTTGTTTCTCCAAAGTAGCTGTAAATGGCTTGTTGTTGTTTATTGTAAAGATGAAAAAAAAATCTTAATTCGCAGCCTGAGAGCAGGGAGCGATTCTCACTCTCCTGGCAGTTCAAAGGGTGTCGATTTGAGTTAGGCAGCATCCTTCAGTTTTAAGGGAGAGGTGCTTGAAATCAAGAATGGCTTTTTTTCCTTTTTTTTTTTTTTTTTTTTTTTTTTTCCCCCCTATTTGGGCTTATTGTTTTTTAGTATTAAAGTCATGTAGGAAGAAGAAATTTCTCCTCCGTGCTCGTTTAGGCTGGCCCTCCCTTGGAAACTCCAGACCGGAGGGAAACAGGCGTGCATGGGTTTTTGTTGGTTGGGTTTGTTTTTTTTTTCTGAAAGATGTTTGTCACGCTGCAACCATTATTCCGAAGAGCCTGCGATGTTTTCAGTCACAGCCCGATTTTCAAGGCTCCTTTCTACACATGGCAGCCGGCTCAACT